>WBMV01007010.1:642368-661432 GCA_013396655.1 Campylorhamphus procurvoides
CCTGCGCACGCGCCGGCCCGCTCCCGCTTCCGCCCGGCGCGGGGCGGGGCCCGGCCGGGACGTGGCGGAGGGCGCGCCTCGGGAGCCCGCCCTCCTTCCCGCCCTCCTTCCCGCCCTCCTTCCCGCCCTCCTCGGGCACCGCTCGGAAGGCGGAGTCCGCAGAGGGAAAGGCCCTGTGGCTGGGGCGTGCCGCAGTTCCTAGGACTGCTCGTGCGGCCCTCCCGCGTCCGTGCGGTGCACAGAAGGGAAAGCCGCCTGCAGGCGGGACGTGCCGGCGCGGCTGCCCCCCCGTTCGGCTGTCGGTGGTTCCCTTCCCCTCTGTGCGACCTGTCTGCCTTGCGTGGCCGTGGTGCCCGGTGCGGCGCGTCCCTGGGCGGGACTCGGGGCCTGGGGCTCGCTACACCGATACCAGTGGAATGTGTTCCTGCCCTAGTGCCTTCGGTACTTCGGGAAAATAAGGGGTTGTTGCTTACTGGGGCGTTTTGTTTGCTGAGCTAACTCTTTTCCACCTGCTGTGTTTCCCAGGCATTGGTTCTTAGAGACAGGGTGGTATTTGTTGCTCTGGAGGATTTCTTCGTTTGTGTAATAAAACCACATTTGAGGTGAAGGCTTGTATTTTAACTTGGTGTCTGTATCTGGCTTTCACTGGTGCTGAGATTTGCTATTCCCTACCTTGTTTCCTATAGAATGTTCCTATTAGTTTCCACTTTGTTACATACATTCTCCGTATTGTCCAGAAACCTCATTTAGTGCCTGGAGGTGTTAGTGGAATACTTTTACCAGATGGCTCGGTGATCCCACACCGTTTGCATGATGAGGCAATCTTTGACCTTACACTTCTGATTTGGTTGAAAGTCCACTTCAAATTGGTACTGGCAAAGCTTAATTTCTGTTGAGGTAATTTCTAACTCCTCTCTGAGCCCCCTGCTTGGTGCCCGTTCTTGCTTCCTGAGCCTGCAACATCATGAGTGTCAGAACCAAGGGAAGTGAGAGCTTCTTCAACCGTTTGGGTTGGGGTCTTTATGGTGTTCTCACCCCTTACATTCCCCTGTATTAAGTAGACCAGGCCCCATTAATGCAGATTTCTCGGTGCTGACAACAGGTGTCAGCAGTGGTTTATATTTATCTTCTTCCCAACCCTAAGGTTTCAGTGTTGCAAATACTAGGAGCAGGAACAGGTGCTCAGATGCAGGGGTCTGAAAAGGTGGAAGGCCTCATAGTGACTGAAGGGATAGGAAAAAGTAGGTAGGGACTGTCAGGCCATTCTGAAATATGTATGTTCTGTAATGATGCTGCTGTTTCTTTTCCTCCCTGTAGGCAAGAAGCAGGTCTGTTATTCAGGGAAGAAAAGGCAGGGAATGGAAAAGGAAAAAGATCATACCCATGCTTTTTGTTTCCACTCAGGCAGAATACCTGTAACATGTCTGTTTAGTGCTATTATTAAGTGTAGGATATTAAGGAACCTATGGGGACATTCCTTGATGTTGGGACTCTGTGTTCCAATGTGCAATTAATTTCTATGTCTCTGAATTTGCCACACTGTAATCAGTCTTAGGCCTGAAGGTAGGCTCTTTAGCAATATTCTGATGGTAAGCTTTTTGCCAGTTTGCATTTGGTAATTTTTAACCTTCCTGATTTTCCAACAGTTCCAACAGCACAGAGTTCCTTGTGTACAGTTTTTTGTTGGCTTATTTTATACTATTCCAAACCTTAATTATTGTGATGATTTATAGTCTGGAACATATTGTTACTGAAACCCTGGGTAACTTACTGAAGAGTCGGTGTTTTTCCCCAAAATATTTGAAGACTTAGTAGCATCAAGGAAGCTTTTACTGCAGCCAGGGGAACCTAAAGATTTCCAAAGTTGTAAAATGTCTGCTGTAATCAAAAAGTTTGTTAAAATGTGAACATTTTTTTCTTGTATCTACAAACAAAAGGCTTAATTGCCTTTGTTCTTGCTTTTAGCTCTTATAGTTGCTATTTAGAGCTTTTGATATTAAACAACTCTTCACTTAATAAAAAAAAAATAGCTGTTGGGGAGAACTTAAGTAACTAAGGCAGAACTTACAGGAGTTAAGTAGTCAAATTTCCCAAGCAGTAATCAAGTACCTGAAGAAGACCAAAATCCAAAGGTTTAGCCAAATTCATGTGTCTTTTAAGGCTATGAATAACTATGGCTGTTGCTTTTGTAGGTTTGGATTTATTTTAGTAGAATCTTTTAATAAATGTCACTTAAAAGCACAGTATGCATGGCAAGACAGATGGTATAGTTTATTCAAGGACTCGTCTGTTACTGCTACAGAATAAAGAAACCTATACCTTTTAATGACTGAAATTTTGTAAAAGAAAAATAGGTGAAAAATTTTGAAACAAAGAAGCAAGTTGTGAAGGAAGAAGGGAAGATAATTATTCACAATAACTGTTTGCTTGTACATTCCAAATTGTTCTGTGAAAAATATACCGTCTGGTATTTTGTAAAGAATAGTGACATTGTAATGTTGAAAGTCACTGTCAGCTAAATAAGTTGTGTTACTCTGAATGGATCAAATACTATAATTATGAAAACAAATGTATAGACTCTTGGGGAGGCACAAAGGTTTGGGAGACCATTTCCAAGATGTACTGGCATATGGTATACATTATACCCTAGCAGTGTACTCATGCCAGACCAGCAGGGAACCTAAGGCGTGGCAATGCTCAGGCTGGTTCTTCAAGAAATTTCATATTTTTTATTGCAAAGACATTGAACAAAATCCAGAGATAGGATTGGGGGCAGGTCTGAAATGTAGAATTCTTCCTTCTTCTGTCCTTCCCCAGAATTATCCTACTTTGGAATTGTGCTTTTACGCACTCTTTGATCTATTAAACCTGTGTTCTTTTTTTACAGTGTTGGCACTTCAACAGGATTGATCTCTGTCAGCAGCTGATGATTAGTAGTTTTCTGAGGGAGAGTAGCTTGTGCTCTTTGGTTGATATGTTTCTGCTCAGATGTTCAAGTAACAGAGTGATTGCTTTAATCATCTGTAAACAATCTGGCAAGTGTTGACACTGACCATCAACAGAGATTACTCTAAGTCCTTTGTTTTCCTACTGAAGTCGTATTGGTTCTAACATGGTGCACATAGATGGGAGTTCCCAGGTGGCTGACAGTTTAGGGTATATTGCTTGTGAATTTCAAGTGAAGGGGGGATATTAACTGCAGCCCAGAAGGCAGCACCTTTGGTCTTCTTGGGACTTAAGTCTGACTGATTTTACAGGTGAAAGTTTAGGTGCCTGTGACATCTTTGGTACCTAGATAGTTAGATGAGGACTGTATATAGATTACTTTTTGATATAGGGATGTGTATATACTTCCTGATTTTTTCACCATAAGTGTCTAAATACTTTCTTGAATTTGTCTTTTTTTAATTATTAAAATGTTAATTCATTAAAAGACAGTAGCTACACACAGCCTCTCAGGCAACTCTGTGTAGGAAGCTGAAGCTCGGGAAACTTGTCTCTTGCAACAGCCCCCTTTCAGTTAGCACCTCTTCTGAATGGGGCATTTTTACAACTTGTGTGAGAAGGCTGTGGCGAAGAGAAGTAGGCTTTTTAAACCACATGAAAGGGGTTTTGTTTCTAACCGTGTCACCTCCATATTTTTTGTTTTGAATCTACAAAATATGGAGAACAAAAAGATAAGCAAGAAGAAATTTTCACTCCCCTTTATAGTATCATTGTGAATTCTTCAGAAAGAAAATCTCAGGACAAATTTCTGACTTCAGAACAAACTTGATACTTTAGAATGCTGTCTCGTAGTGGTATGATATATGGCAAAAAAAAAAAAAAGCTGCGTTGGAGAGGGTTGTTCTTGGCTCCAAAGTTAGTGTTTTTTAGAGCCCGACAGAGTTAATGTTTTGGCTCTTGGGAGGTTTGCTTGTTCCATGGCATATGAAGCCGTGTTAGGTAAGTCATTCATACATTACTAATTCAACCTAACCTTTCATTTTCCTTTGTATTCTGTGGCACAAAGCCTGTGTGCTACTGGTCCACCTCACCGTGGTTTTACCTCATTCACTCAGCCAGTTACAAGTTCTTCATCACAAAGTATTTTTGAGTCTCTTGTAAAAGCATCAAGCAGAGTGGTGCTGTCATGTTTCAGCTTGAGGAAAAGGATGCTTTACTAGGTCTGTCACGATGACATCATTTAGCTCATACCAGTTTTAGTGGATGAAAAAACCTTTCTGTTATGAACACCAGTCATGGGAGTCAGCATATAGTGACATAATCTTACAGAATAAATGTTTAACTCTCATCCCTACAATCATGATATTTACTGTGTAATTTCCTTTTATTAATAACATTCTTAGGCACCAAAATATACTTTACATAGAAAGGAGACAAACCACTCTTCCTTAGTCTAGAAGAAAACCTGGCAAAGTTTGAAGAAAGGGGGTATAAAGTTAAACAGATGATTTCACTATTTTTAGAAATAAAAATAAGTTTTAGAAAAATTAAGCTAAAGGATTAAAGAAAAATTTAGAAACAGCCTATAATGTAGAATAAAATTAACAATTTCGAAAGGAATTCAAATTGATGACAAAATATTCATAACTGAGTTTTTTTTGAGCAAACCTTTCACTTTAGAATATTTGACAATCATCTCATCTTGATGACATAATTTAAGGGTCTTACACATAAATAAATAGTGTATTACTTATGGATCTTAAGTGATTTCCTAAGACCAGGTAGTATAAATTCAAACAGCTGAAGAGGTCTGTGTTTCAAAGTGGCAGAGAGATATTAGTTACAGGTGCAAATCTGGTCTTTTGAAAACTGTCAGATAAAACAGAAAATTTCTGTCACGTTCATTTCTTGTGTACCAACTGTCTGTGTGATGAAAACCAAATCTGCACATCATGGGATCTTCTGGGATTTGAATGCAGATTTATATATGTACTTGTTTATTTAGAGACATCTATTTAATAAGAACCTGTGACATTTTTGCAGTTCACTAAAGATCAACTGTAATAACTGCAAAAATACCAGATTCAGTTACATGAATTTAGATTATAAGGTGAATAGCAAAGTTAGTTCTGTCAAGCTGGTTGAAATACCAAAAGCACAGTCCCTGTGGTACCGCAATCCTAAGGAAGAGGTGGAGTTACCTGAAGAGGGAATCTGTGGTCCGTAGACATGTGGTTGGCGATGAAAGAAATTGTTTAGACCCAAAAAAGGAACTATAAAGGGAAAGAGATACAATATGAGAAGACTCTTCCTAGTTTCACTGATACAACTGTATCAATACATAAAGTCATCAAAAGTTACCTATAAGTATCCTTAGGAGGAGGCAGCATCTACATACATTTGATGTTACTCTCCCCTCATAGTTTTTCCACAGGGTTATTTTCTTTGTAGCAGAATTGATTATAAGGGGTGTGAAGGTTTGGGTTTTGGGTTGGTTTTTTTGTTAGTATCGGTTTTTTGTTTGTTTTTGGTTTGTTGGGTTTTTTCATTGTTGTTATTCTTGTTGGTGGGGGGGGTTTGTTTTGTTTTAGTATAAAGTTCAGCAGGTTTGTTTAAACTGATCAACAACTCAAATTGCCAGATTTTGAACTGAAGAATGTACCTATACACATTCCTTCCCGTTGATTTCCAGGAGGGGAGAGAGAGGGACAGGAACCTTTACTGAGGAATGGAATGAGCAGCTGGAGGTAGTAACTTTTTTAACTCCTGGGGGGCAAGTTTTGCTAGAGTTTGTCTGTCACCAGGCTGTGTGTGCCTGCTGTCTGACACGTTTCTGGGTTTAGTAATGTCTCTAAGTACACACATGACTTATTTTGGAGTCGTCTGTAATACTCTTTAATAGTTATGTTAGGTATCCAAAGAGGACTGCAACAAATACTGTAGGACAAACTTACCACGTTTCTAGCAGAACTCAGATTGAATTTACTTGTAAGCAGGTTGGTTATATCTGCTTCTCTTCGGTGTAGAACTTTATTGTCAGTGATGTGTTGGACTGGCGAAGCAGATCAAGCCTGTTTATGTCTTAATGTGGCTGATAGCAGAGATTGTTTGATATTGGATTTGTAGTTAAAGAGGCATCTGTTACTATTAAGAGCAGCAATTATCCTGTGGGTGTATAACAAAATGATATAGATTTAAGATTTCTGTGTATTTTTTCCAAGAACTGAGAAAGTTGGAAAACTGGAATTTCATCATTGCTTAAATATCTGATTTATTTTTATGCTTTTAAATACATGTCATATAGAGAATGTCTGTTGTGTGAAGAGATACTGATGGATATTTAATCCTTTGCCAGTAATTCCATTCTCTGGAAATACAGATATATGAGTCTTTGAAGTAGAACTGTTTTCTAAAGTAGGAGTAGTATTTTCAACAAAAATGCAAAACACCTCAATTAAACCAATTTAAATTCAGTGAGTTAGCAATATTAAAAAGGTTTCATCATTCATGTACCAGACTAACTTGATTTGTACAGAACCTAAACTGTATCAAAGCACTGATTTTAATACACTAGAGGGAAAAAGAACTACTACAGCCACCTGATGGAAATAATGTGCTACACCAAAATACAGAGAGAAACTGCATATGTAGCAAAACTCAAGTAACAATTTTTTGTGCTTTTTAAAGGAAGTATTGTGTTTCATAGTCTTATGAGAGAAGACAAATGGTGTCTAAATACATAGCTGTTTAGTAGAATGGGTGTCAAAAGTCAGAGTATGATTACCAAGAGGAGAAGGCTGACACGTTTTAAGACACTCTAATTTTTTCCTGTTATGCCACTAAAGACATCTTTGCATTGCATTTTGAAACAGACTTTTAGTTAGTCTTTGGTTTGGTGATCAAGAGGCTAGCATGAATTATAAGAACTGCAGAAATCTGAATAAAATGGGTATCAGTTATGACTTTATGCTGCATGATTTGTTTAGATCCTGGATAGACATGGCATTCAGGAAGAAAAGCTGTAAAAAGGAGATGTAGACCTTCCATTTGTTTGGTTTACAATGTTGTGTTTGCTTCAGTTGACAACAAAACGCTCAGGTTTTGTGCTGACAATATAGCTTTGTCATGGTGCTCAAATAAGTCTGTAGAATCCCTGAGGATAGCAGTGGGGTGCAGTGAAAAAGCAGTTCTTGATATGAGCCAAGTTCAGTCTTTTCTGGACCAAAGTTTGTGTTCTCTCTCTTTTCGTCTTTTTATTTCCCCAAAACTGTAGCATAAAGTCTATACTTTGGCCACCTCTTCTCTTCATATTTTATAAAGAGTAGTGTTTGGGTTGTGCTAATGGGCTTGAGTTCCTGTTTCAAAAAGGGCTCAGCAGTTGTTTCATGTCTTCCCATCATTTGAGCTTCTGAATTTCTTGTAGCTGTCAGATAAATATGATTTGTTTGGAGTTTTTTTCTGTGCCTAAGCATAAATGCATAACATCCCTAATTTATAAATGAGCACATAATTATTTCCAATGAATTGTTGAAAAGAATGTTAAATATTTTTGGAAGATTTTTTTATGGTATGTCTGCCCTCTTTTGTCTTAGCTTTCATGTTAAGGTAACATTGTGCGTAATAAGGAAATACATTTTAAAATAGTTCTGAGTTTTATTCAGTTCAAATGCTTTGAATAGAAAATAGTAGAAAAAATTGCTTAACATAGATTAATGAGGAAATGACACAAACAATGTTCAGTAATTTTAGATAAGTCAGGTAAAGTTTTGAGGATTAACATCCCATATGCCTATTAAAATACAAGTCAGCAGGTCTCTAAGCAGGTAACTTTTCATGCTGAATTAGGCATTTCCTTTTTAGTGGCTCATGCTTCTCATCATTTTTGAGTCCTTCATCTGGCATTGTATGCTTACATCAGAAATTCAGTACTAGAACTTGACTTCTTACCAATTTTAAACTCTTTCTGTCTTGAGGGCCTTGCTTTAAAAGTGTCTTGTGGTTTGTCTATAATGTATAAAATTTTTCAAAGCACATAAGAGTTCCTGTTCCTCTGCCTGGTGTCTTAATAATCTTTTATCATACTTGTTATTAGACAGAAGTTTCAGAACCAGGATGACTATCAACTTCTTGTGGATATTTAGCCAAATCTCTTATATGTGGAGAGACATGCAGGTGAAGTGTCATACAAGTAGTTCCTTATAGTGTATTGCATATGTCATCTTTAAAAAAGCATTTTCACTTTCAGAGATTTAGATGCATCTCCAAAATACTGACGAAAACTATTAAGACTGACTATAATGGAATTGGTGCTGTGAATATTATTAGTCTTCTGCAGACTGTATCATCTAATTTTAAAATATTACTTAAAAAAATTAATTAGATGTATGTTTTTCAAAACTAAAGACACAACATATTTATTTCTAAGGGTTTTACAGTATTTATTATTAAAAAAAAATGCCTTAAAAGAGTAGATATCAGTTGTGTTATTTTTCCTGTATATTTTGCCTTACTGAAAATTAAGCACACCGATCTTCTAAAGGATAGAGGAAAAATCGCCAGACTAAAAGAGTTTATTAATGTGGTTATGTAATTAATCATA
Organism: Campylorhamphus procurvoides; assembly: GCA_013396655.1. Lineage (NCBI taxonomy): Eukaryota > Metazoa > Chordata > Aves > Passeriformes > Dendrocolaptidae > Campylorhamphus > Campylorhamphus procurvoides. The sequence continues at coordinate 650,914 of WBMV01007010.1, forward strand.
GAAGATAGTGCATACTTTTTTTTTTTTTCTAAAAAATACTTTGTTAGGTTGAGGCACTCAAAAATCGTGCACTAGATTTTGGACAGTTTGAATTAGCATAAACAGGTGCCACTGCTGAATACTTTCTTTCTGCACTTGGCCACTACACAGCAAGACATTAAAGGGGAGGCTACTTTGTCTGAGCTCTGGAGTTTTAAATGAACCACTTTTATAGTAATTGTGAATGGCAGTATTTCTATCTTGATGATAACATACAAATATATTGTATATATGTATAAATATGTATATGTTACATATACATAATTTTGTATATATTATGTATACATATTTTTAAGACCATAAATTCTGGCATTAGAATTTAAGTTGTTTTAAAATTAAAATAGTTAATTGACAGAAAGGGGGAAGCATGCCAGAGAAGTTACTACATTGTTCTTGTTTTATTTGCTAGGAATGTGTTAGTATGTCAAGTTAGGGGTATCTTTGTTTGTCACAGTATTATTATGTTCTTAAACAAAACTAAAAATCCAAATATTGTTTATCTGCAGTTTAGCTTGTTGCCATATTCCTGTGTGCTGTGATAAACCAGTAAATACTAAAATTATTTACCAGCTATCTCTTTTGTAGACATTAAGTGAATGAACACTCAATATTTCATTTTATTTAGGTTTTTTATTGGAATTTTGTAATAAAATAGCAATTATAAGATACCTGGTTAGTTTCACTATTCTTTTCACCAGGATATCTGAGTATTTTGTTAACACTAATGAAGTCATCTTCAAAATACTCCCAATTTTACAACTGAAGAATTGAGACGGAGAAATTTCATTCCCAGAAGCCAAAACTATATGTGAAATGGAAACATCCAGATTAAGCCACTGCTCTTTTCAAACTCTCTGATATTTTTTAATGTTGTATATTTGTTACATTTGGTTGGTGCATTTCCATTTGGAAGCTCTCACTATTCTACACTGCTGCAAGATCTGACTCCAATCACTTCAGGTTGCCTTGCAACAGAAAATTTGGAACACTTTTTCATGGCCTGTCAGATCCTTTATTTATTTACCCATGCTGCTACTTTTGATTTCCATTACAACAGCTGTAGTTTTCTGATCCTGGCTTTCCCAGTCTGCCTGGGCTTGCTCTCAGATATTTTGTGTTCAGGTCTCAGTATTCCCATTGTTGGTTCTTCCAAAATGCTGTGTGGGCGTTAACATCTGAACAGTTGCTCAGTTTTCATGATGGGGTGCCTCACAGCGTGGTTTGCCAGCAAGCTGTACTGGTAATTTCTGTAGCACTTTAGTAGCCTTAGGTTAGAATAGACTTGGTTCTCCTGTGCAGTTGGGAGAGGTTCCAGTCAAGATGACACAGAAGAGTTATAGAGCACTAAAAACAAGGAAATATTATAAGAGTAATTTTGCCAGCTTCTGGTAAGTATGTGTGAACTGAAATCCTCAAAACTCAGGATTTCTTTCATCTTTAGGTAGTTTATCACTGAGGAAGCAACTTTTTGAAAGGACAGAAGACAAGCTTCAATACAGGAATGAATAACTCTCCTGGTCAATTTTTATGTTATTCCTAAAAGCAGTTTTTAGGAATCTGTGAGGTTATTTGAAACATCACTTACAAAATACTAATGCATGCATAGCCTTATTTTTGAAGGTTTTTCGAATTTATTTTTGTCGAACCTTTACAGCAAAATTCAACCTGAACAACACTACTTAAAAACTGAGAAATTTATTTTCAGTGATTTATCTACTGTTGTTTTAAGAAGCAGCAAACAGTATTGTAAGGTGAAGATGATCCCTGAACACTCCTGTTAACTCCAGCTGTTATTTATAGTAATTACTATTTGGATTTTTACTCCTACAAAGACAGACGGTTTTGTTAGTTAACAAAACATGGGAGAAGTGCAGATGAGAAAGCACAGGTACTAGATGGCACAATATGCAGTCACGATAAAAGGGTCAGGTAAAACACTGTAAGGAAGACAAAGGCTTTCTGTAACATAGCTATGGTTTTTCCTTACTCTTTGTGGTAAATTTCTAAAACAGGTACTTAAGATGGCTGGGAAATTCTGTGGACTGATCAAGAGTAATAATGCTAATACAAATATGGAAAAAGTAAGACATTCCAATAGTGGGTGTGTTACTAGGAAAAATACCATTTCTATTAATGATTGAAACGGAAATTGGCAGTGGTAGCTCAGAACATAATGCCTTTTATCCTTGTGGAAAACATGACACCCCAATTCAGTGTCAGATAACAATGTGCCAAATATAAACAAGTATTTTCATTTGGCATTTTAAGTACTCATTCCTGCTTCTAATAATGGCATGAGGAAAACAGTTCCTTTTCTGGCTGGATGAGAAAAAGTCTATAAATTAAATTTAATAAAAAAATGAATATGTAAACTGCTTTTTAATTGCCTTTTCTAGTTACGGTAGACTTTTAAGTGGAATAATTATTTTTTTTTCATGGAAAAATATTGAATGCCTGTTTCTCTCAAGTAATTCCAATTCAGTTATAAATCTTGATATTTATTTCCACGCACATTTCCTTCTATCATTGTCTTTATTTATATAGGGTTTTTGAATGTGGTTTACAGGAAACATTGTAGTTTCTTACTCTAATAAATTACTCCTAGAGTCAGATGATGAAGTGTCTTATTTTTCCACTTTTCTTTCAAAAATACAGTTTTGTATTGTATCTTTGATATCTGCTATGGTCTTTCTTGAAGTCAGGGAGATCTGTGGATGCAGCAACATTTGGATCCTTTGTTCCTGATGGACAGTTGCCAGCATTCTAAAATGTTTTTACTGACCACCAAAGGAGAATCCACGATAGAATAGAAAGATTTAGGATTACCATGAGTAGAGTATTTTAAGCTATAATTCAAGATGCTGTTTCTTAGAAAAGGACTCTTTCTTGTGTTGCCATGTTTATTTTAGGATTATAGTTCACTTAGGCATCTAGTTCTGTTATGCAGCTCCTCTCTTTGTATCATGTTGCAACTCAGCAATTTACTCAGCAATTACTCACACTAATGGAAAAACTTGTGCATGACTACTGATGACTGTGAGTAATAACTTTATGGTATATAAGCAAATTAATTCTTAAAAAATCTGAGGAATTTAGATTCCCCTCTCTAGCGAAGAAATAAAGCCTGTCATGTCATAGGTTGAAAATAATATGATGCAGCACAATGAAATGTGTATCATAAGTATTAGAAATTTTCCATGTTGTGTATTTATCATTGCATTTTCATTAATTCAGTTTTAGATGCTCCAAAGTCTTATGCATAAAAGTATCTAGATGTTTGATTCTTATCACCTGCTCTGAATACTGTTTTTGTATAATGCTAAAATCCATGTATACTGGATACTTACATTCAGCCTGAGCAAAATAGAAACTGTCAAAGATGGTATATATTAAACTGCTGTTCATTTATTAATGTGTATTTCAAGTATTTACTGATGTGATTCTAGTTTTGTAAGAAAAAAATATTAGTGTGACATAACATGGAAGTAGCAGAAAAGAGCAATTGCACTTAAACAGCAGGAGAACATATTTTAGCAAAAGATTACCTGAGGTACCTGGTTTAGTACATGAAATTGCAGGTTTTAATAATGACACTTCTGAAGGTGTATTTTAAACATGAATTAATAGGGTAAATAAATGAATTAGAAATGCAGAATTTGGAATGAAACAGACCTTTTAAGTGGAACAAGTACATCCCGGTTCTTGGTGCCTGCCATCCCACTTGAATATCACCAGGCTAGCAGGAGCGGTAGTGAACTCAATACTATGTACAGTATAAATAATCGTCATATTTTGAGCAGCAAGCATCATGACCAGCTGATATTTTCTTTCCTCGGGACCAGTTGTTCCCAAGAGTGCATGGCTGGAGCCATATGATCTTATCAACACATTTGAGAGCCTGACCCAAACACTGAGAGAGATTCTCCTGCAGCAATGACTGTCATAGAAGAAAGTCGCCCTTTTGCACAGCAGTTATCCAATGTCTACTTTACTATACTTTCACTTTTTTGTTTTAAACTTTTTGTGAAGATCAGCCTTGCTATACTTAGTCATTTCTACATTGTGAAAGGAAACCGTAAGGAAGCAGCAAGAATAGCTGCTGAATTTTATGGAGTTCCTCAAGGACAAGGTATATTTGTACTTACTATCTTATAAATACTGTTTGGGAATTTTGTTGTTACTGTGGGGTTTTTTTTCAGGTAATTACTTATCTGCTAGCCTCATATTTAGTTTGGCAAATGACATTTGTGAGTGGGGTTTTCTATAGTTCTTGCTATGTTCTGTAGAAAAAAATGTAAAGGAGTGGTTAGATTATTTAAGCTTTTCTAGTTTTTTTTTATTTCACTTTTAAATTTTTTTTGTTTGTTTGTTTAAAATTAATATTAAGTTTGGAATAAAACTGAAGTATCACGGGCATGGTCCTATTTGGAGATAGGCCTGTACTTAGGATGGCTGTATATAAATAAGATTGTCAAATACTTCCCAATCTAAGACTATTTTCTGAATTACTCCTAAGGTTCCCCAGCTTACCATGTGTGGTTGAAATTTTCCATGCTTGGCATACAATTATTTTGTACCACTTTAGTGAAACTAGTCCAGATATTTCTGAGAATTATTTCTTGATTAAGGTAAAATTTTCTTACAGTAATTTATTTGAGAAGATATAGTCCTGTATTTTGAATAAGTTAGCGTCTTGGCACATATCATGAAGCCTAGTAACTCTTTGTCAGCGTCAGGTTTTGGGCATCTCTATGGGAACCCTTCAGATTTTACTGGGTTGAAAGCTCATGTAAAAATTCCTTTTTCTGTGTGCTCAAGCAGAACTTTAACAGCATTGGGCACCACTGTTGCCCTCAAGCTCATCTGTAGTGAGCCAGTACCATTTTGATTCAATTCTTCTCCTGGGTCACAGAACACTCTCTTCTGAATTGTGGAATCCCAGTGCATGACTGAGCCCTAGTTTTCCTCAGCTTGGCATCCCTGCCACCTCACTCATCTTTATTGTTGTTCCTTGTATTCCTGGGATGACATCAAGTTTTAAGTTAGGCAATGGAACAGGAAGACTTATCTTGCCTCTTCCCGCCTTCACTACTCATCCCTAGGTGCCATGAAAATGAAGAAATAGCTTGAGTTAAATGTAGAAAAAAAACTATAGAAATGAACCAGAAACAGTTTCAAATGCAAAGATGTCTTCAGTCTTTGATGTTGAGACCAAAGACATTGTGTGTGTGTGTATGTGTTAAAATTTGCAAACTAGACAGAAAGGCTTAAATCCTAAAGTAGGAATTAGTTTACTTTGCAGATTTACTTGATACAGATTTATATTGTGTTTTCTGCACAAACTCTGAAACTGAGGGTTTTTACATCTGAGGATGTTAATGACACCATTTGAACCAATACACACATTTGTTTGTGTGTGAGTATATGTATAAATATATGCGTGTGAGAGAGGGTGTCTGTATGTCTGTATTCACTACAGTAAGATGGGAAGAACCCAAGCAGAGAATGGGGAAGGCCTCACTTGAAATTAAGAATTTTTTGCCAGAAACTGCTGCCTAGCTCTGAGGCAGCTCATTGTGGGAAGACTGACACAGAAGCTGAGTAAGGAAGGAAAAAGACTCTGGGACAAACTGGAGGGACAGAAATAGCATGCATCAAGTTTGAGAGTAAAATGGTCTTTACAGTGTTACCTGTTGCTGTACCCAGGAGTCTGTAATCTGTTCATTTGCCAAGTGTCTGATCTATTATCCCTAAATAAATACCTTATTAAGCATTCTAGTAGCTTGGACATGCAAAAGATGAAAATTATCACAATTGCAGGGTACTGTTTTAGTCAGGTAGCAGAGATTTATATTGATTTAAAGGCTCAAAAGTAATAAAGTTTCTGGGTTTCTGGTTGGTTTATTAAAAGAAAATAGTTAATACAACTATTTTGTGCTTAAACTGTACTTTTTACAGTTCAATACCAGTGTTGCTTCATTTTTCACTGGCCAGCTTGTTTGATTCTGGATTTTTAACAGTCCTAAGCACATGTTTATAGCTAATATTTTTCTGCTATTCATCCATTTGTTGTCATTAACAGGACCAATCCTTGCTCTTTGGGTTGCAAATAAGTCTCCTCAAAACTATTTTACCTTTTATATACTTTCGTTGTATGTTTTTAGCAGGGGCTATGCTACTGTCTCAACTCCCACCTTGTTGTGGTATTTTGTTGGCATTTGTGAAATAGAGAGATACCTCAGTAGAGTTTATACAATACCATATAACAAAATATCCTGTTTAATATGTGAAAGATGTACAATGAATAACATGAAGATACAGCTTGAAATACTACATGATAAAATTAAATACTATCTTCCTAATTAGTGACTCCATTGTGTTTTTTCTTAAGCAGCAGAGAAGCCTTGACAGAAAAAAAACCCCACCAAAACAGAAAATTAGCCTATCGTGTATCATGTGCTAATTGAAGTTTATAGTGTTTCAATAAGTAATTCAAATCAGACGAAATGTTAATTTTCATTTTCTAGTTTTAATCTCATTACATACTCTCAAAATTGTTAGTGCTAGTATTTTCAGTTTGCTAGTAATAGTAAAAAAATACTTTTTGTTACTATAATGGTTTGGCTAGGACAGAGTGAAGACAAAAAGAGCCTTTGGAAATAATGTGCTTCTAGGCACAGGCATTATTTCATATTTGCTAAACTGAGCTCTTAAGTTAAAATAAGCCTTTCTTTTATGAAGCCTGTATAATTGAGGGATTTTTTAGCTACTGAACAGTAGGTTTTGCTGGAACTCCTTTTATCAGACTGAAGGTGTAGGGGTCATTTCAGGATTTGAGGCCCAGGCATCACACATTTCATGGCTGAAATTTGCTTTGGTTTGTGGCTTGTTCTTTGTTAAATATAAGGAGACAGCTTTACATGTGTCATCTGCCTGCTGTAGTCATGTTGCCACACATATCTGTAGTGAAACAGGTCATACTTTGTTCCTTAATAGTAGTGTAGTTAACAATCTACACTCAATCTGTCCTTTGGATCTCAAGTGTGTGTGAACAGCTGGTTAGTGTCACATTAATTAGAAATTATTATACTGTTTATGCGGCATTGAAATATAGGAACTAGATCAGTGTTCAGCATCAGCTGAGACAAAAAAAGTGCATATAAAAGCTCTACTAATTTTAAGTAACTAATTTGTTTATGGAAATTGTCTAAGTAAAACTTTTCTTGTGTACAGCTGAAAGGTACCTTCAGAGGTAAATTGGATACTCCAGAGTCAAATGTACATGAGTTGTCTGGCAGATGTTTGGCTAACCTGTTTTTAAAGTGCTTAGTAATAGTGATTTCTGCAGTGTCTTTATGCAACCAGTTGCAGTTTTTACTGTTCTTAGCACTGGAGTGCTTCTCACTTCCCCCAAGACCTACCTAAATCTTTATTTCTGCAAACTAAATACATAAAATATGATTGTTTCTTTCCATGTATGAGAAGTAATCAATTTAAAGACTGCTATCATATATCTTCCTACTTCTACTGTTTCTGTCTTTCCTAGAATAAAGAAAAAAGGCTTTTACTGTCCTCCTAAGTCTTATTTTCTGAGACTCCAAGTTACTGCAGTTCCTTTCTTTTGGACTTGTGGCAGTTCATATACAGTTCATAGACATCTTTACTGATGTCTAATTTCCTGTGTTAAACAGACTGCTCCAGCTGAGGTTTTATTAGTGTAACCAGGGGAACTATTAGTTGTATAGAAGTGGAATGATTATGTCTTGTGCCATGATTCCCTATGTAACACCTCCTGGAATGATGCTGCCCAGTGGCAGTAAAGGAGTATGGATGGAGTCTGTAGCCTATCAACCATACGTTAAAGCAGAGTCACTGTACTGTGCATTTGCTTTTTCCTCTCTTAAGTATAATGCTTTGTACTGACCTTCAGCTAACTTCATGCTCTCTTGGTGTCTGACAATTTCTCCATTTTAGTAGTCTGTTTTGAATTGTTTCACTCTGAGCTGTTGCAGCATCTGCAGTTTAGTGAGCTATCAGAATTTAATGCTTTTTTTTTTCAGTGAAGTCAGTGGTATTACTACCATAAAAGAATTAAATGAAAAAGGGATCCATTCTATTATAAAGGTTCTTTTTGCTGGTTTATTTTTAACTTTGCCACTAATTTTGGAAACACACACTCATATACACTTGCCCCATTCATTGATTTGAAAGGGACTGATTAGTTGTTTAGAGCCAAGTGCTTTGCAATCAGGGACTAGAGCTTTATTGTAAATAGGTTATAGTGCTTAACACTTTTTTTTTTATTGAACACTTATATGTCCATTATATTTGAAACTTTGCAAAAGTCAACATTTTTTTTTTCCATTTTAAAATTCTGTGCCCTACAAACTGATATACAAAAATAAACTAGCTTGCAAATTCATGTATATTTAGCTCCTCACCAGGCTCTCAGCAATGATACTGATCTGCATAGTAGCGTTTCTTCTCTCCCAGAATTTCCAGACCTGTGAAGAGTTAATAACTCAGCCTTTTGTACAGCTGTTGCTGGATACAAACTGGAGGATCAAAAGCAGCTTCTAGACTCTTCCTACTATACCAGCTAGCTGGTCATATCATGAAAGCTCTCGTATGTAGGAGCATTGGGCTGGAGCTTCAGATGAGTTTAATAATTCAGTTGATTTAGGATGAAGTAGGAGTACTGTGGTATGAAGTGATTTCAAAGTGTATGTATCAAATCTAAAGAACTAATTAATTGTCAGGTGTTTTGGCCCTGTAATATAAAATCTCTGCTGACAAATACTGGTAAGATCTTGGTTTGTATAGAAGAGTTCATACTTTGTTACTACAGATAACTTTATAGATGAAGGCTTAGTTCCCATTCATTCATTCATTCCCATTTTTTATAAGGCAAAAAGTGTCTATTTTATCAAAATTAAGCCTGATATGCAATAATTGTCAAAATGTGCTTAGTTAGAAGCCGAAAGTGATGGAGAGGAACCTTATGGAAAAAATAGTTTTGTAGAGGTTGACATAGCATGAACAACAAACAACTAGTCATGTACGTATATAGATACCTTGGGTCTCACAAGCTGAGTAGTTCTGACAATGTATAATGATTTTTCTTTAATATCCTATGTTTAATGTCAGCCCTCTTCACAAAAATTGTCATAGAATTTCACTATGCATAGCTACGTCATATTAAAGTCATATTTGAAAGTTATTTGATAGCAGAAATTGTGCGTATAATATTTGAGTGTAGCTTCTCAAAATATATGACACTTTTTGCAGAACGGGAAAGGTGAATATACCCTGGTTTCTTCTAAGCTTAAAAAAATCTACCCTTGAATGAACACAGGAAGTTTGAAGCTACCCATCTTTTCTGTATCTGCCTTGGTCAGACATGCTAGGAGAGCTCAGTACACTAGTTATGCTAAATTAAGACATCCACAGAATTGTGGTAGTTCAGAACTGGTGGCCCCATCTTCTTTCAGGATCATGAGACTGGTAGATATTATGGAGCCTTCTGTTTTTTTCTCTTACACACTGAGTGCTACTTGGGTATACCCAAGAAACCAGTCCATTAAATATAGCTCATGAATAGGAAGTAATGCTATGTTTCACTGTTAGAGATCCACTGTTGGGAAAGCTTGATTATGTTTTGAACTGTAGTGAATAGTTAGGGCAATTTTTGAATTTATTTTATTTTAACAAATTGCAATTGATAATGTCACTCAGCAACAGTTGTTAGGTAGGGAAGATAGGCGTGAGGCATTTTCTCAACTTGCATTCCACAGAGATCACAGTTCTATTAATAAAAGCCATATAAGACCTCTACTAGCTTTCTGGATACAATAGAGATTCATTTAGCAATGACAGGAATACTGTATGGCATACCTGTTCACCATAGCACTTGGTGTAAGGCACCACATTTAGCATTTGTTTTTCATATGCAGCACATAAACTAATGGTGTAAAAATGCTTAAGATAGTGTGAATATTCTATTTGAAAGTTCAGAAGGATGGGTTTTTTTGATGGAGCTCATCACCTTCTCTTCTATGCTAAATAACTTTGCCCAGTAATGACAAATGACTGCCAAAGAAGAGTCATACTTCCAAATAAATCCAATAAGACGCTTGCTTAGAATGAAGCAAATGACACCACATATCAGAAAAATACCAGAACCATTCTCCTCTGAAGAACATAATTTGCCTTAAAGAGGTTTTGATGAGAGTGTTATGGTGCAACTAGTCTGACATAGCCAAAGCCCTGACATATTTGCGGCAACAAAAAGCAAGCAAAACTGTTGGCAAGCATTTTACATTTACATTCAAATGTTATATTTTTAGATCCCTCACCTTAAAGAAGATTTCTGAGGCTACAGACGCTTCTAGTGAACATATATGCTGGAGCCTGTTTGCATGCTTGCCTCTCTGAGAGAGGCTGAGATAGCCTGTCATTTGGATTCCTTTGTGTTTTTTTT
>WBMV01007010.1:661454-753407 GCA_013396655.1 Campylorhamphus procurvoides
TTTTTTTTTTACTCCTATAAGTATGTGAGGACATCCTTGAGGCCCACTGGCTGTACTTTATGGTCAGTTTCATTCAGGTGTGACTCCTTGAAATGTGTTTTTTTCTGAAGATGGACCTTAACTTGTTACCAATCTAGGTCCTATTGGTTTGCTTAATGTGTACACTCAGCTCATACAGAAATCCCCTTCATCAATTGATATGAACAAGCTTATGAACTCAAATAAGTACAAAATGAAACATCATGACCTCTGTTGTAGCTTTAAACCTGAGGTTCTAAAAGTGCACAGCTATAAGTCTGAAAGCTAATCCTGGAGCAATCTGTCTGCAAGGCTTTAAAGACAACTGGTGTTAAAGAGAAGCTGTAGAAAACTGCAGTACAGGGGCAAGCTCAGCCATACCATCTGTGCTGCTCTTTTTTGCACTGGTAGGGCATAGGGCAATAGGGAAAGACCAAAATAGCATAGCTCCCTGAAGGTGGTGTTCCTTCAGCCAGAGGCTTCTTATGGCCTGGGTTCTGCTATTCACATTCCTCTCTTGTAGGAGATGTTCTCAAACATTCGCAATGCAGGCAAACAGCGAGTGAACTTCTGCCAGGGTTAGATGATAATGGCTTGGGGGGAACTGCATTGCATGCCTAAGTACTGAGCTCTGTTCATGACTGCAGCAATGCTGGCTGGTTGGTCATAAATCCATTGTGGCATGCTGCATCTGTTGCACTAGTGGATGCACTCTGCCGTGTCTAGATTCTTTCTGGCAATAGATATGATCTCTCTCTTTGTGGCTATTCTTTCACCGTATTTGCCTGAAGATTCACTCAGGGGTGCCCTATACCACTCTTGTGATCACTATTGGTTTCATGCCTGTGTCTTTCTTCTGTTGTCAATATCTGAAGCCCAGGCCTACTTGGTAAGTGATTTGCCTAGGTTCATACACATGACTGCTGTGATTTGGTTTAGCTTACATATTTGCAAATATTCTGTGTTACCACTGCCTGTCTGCATGAAGAGTCTGGCAGGTACACATTGCAAGTCCATAATCCAAGAAATGTAATAAATGTATCATTGTTTCATATTTGAATTCTGAGAGGCCTTGGACAAAGCCGTTATAAATCAGAAGTATAAATCTTTTTCCAATCTTCAGTTATAATTTCCAGCATCCAAGGATTCAAGGCGTGACAATTGTAAAAATCTCAGATTTCCTACCTCAGGAAGAGGTAGGAAAATAACTAGCTCTCCATGCTATTGCTACCTTAATAACAATAATAAACATTTGGATTTCCAGCTAAGAGACAATGATGACATGGTATTAACAGTATGTAGTAGACTTTTTACAGCTTATAGTGGTGTAAAGAAATGTCATTTTATGCATAAGTAACTAAAGACTATTAAAGTATTATCTATGTATCTGCTGTTTTTTTGTCAAGATGGGAAGAACAAGGAACTGGTTGGTGACACCAGGATAATGCCTGAGCTTCTGGTTCACTGCTAATGACATATCATCATTGCATTTACCATGAAGTATGGCTTCATGCAAGTATCTGTTTAAGTTCTTTGGCATTGAGCCAGCACTGCAGAATGTAACAGTAGCCACTGAGGCTTTGTAGGATGCTGTTTTTGTCAGCAACCATGGTCCTGTAATTCTTTCTAAAACTTGCTTCATCTTGGCTTCTCCTACAGGGAGGAATGTTCAAGATCTCTTCTGGTTCATTTCTGGCAATGTCAAGTGACAGGCCACTCTTGGGATACTGGCACTGTGCCCCAGGGACCCTATCTGTCTTTCCACCTTCATGGTTGTAGCCTGTGGATCACATCAGCAGGAAGAATCAGTTCTAATCCTGTTCCAGAATTTAGTGTGGTGGGTTCCATGCAATCACTGTGATCCCATAATAATCCAGGTCATAAGAATAGAGTGAACCTGAAAGTACAGAACAGTTCGGGAAGCAAGGTGGCTCATCAGTTGGCTAGCTTGAGAGGGTTGTACACAAAACACTGATCTGTGACATTTGAAAATAGTGCAATTTTGTCCAATTTTTCCCAAGATAAATTGTTCGTAAAGAAGTTTGGACTGTATTGCGATCACCTGCATCATATGTTGAAAGGTGTGGGAGGTTTTGGGTGTTATTGGTTTTATTAACACATTTTTTTGTGTGTGTTGCCACAATTGCATCTTTACTGCCTTAAAAACAGTCTTGAAAATAGAATGAGCTCTGGCTAAAAGGGAGGAACAAAAAGTTCTTTTCATTTTTATTCCCACCCATTAAGAAATGCTGCCCCTTTAAACTCAGAACTATTTGCTGACATGGAAATGTTGAAACTATACTAAATTTCTTATTATAACAACCTGGATAAAAAAGATTTTGAATGTTTAACAGTTCTTCCCATGGGTTAAAAAATTTGAGCAGAACTAATTCTTAGTGAACAATGTAACACAGTGGTTTATTTAACACTTGTATGCCAAATTAGGTTACAATTCCAAACCCTCAGTAAAATCCTGCAGTTTCTTTACTCTTAGACTGTAGTGTCTGCCCCTTCCTCTGGCTGGTTTTTTGCATCTAACTGAATTACTTCCTTGAGTAATTATAATCTAAATACTGTCCCTAATTTCCTGTTTGCCAAATCAGGGAAAATAATGGTCAATGTGTTTTTTTACATGCTTGGACATCTGCTTAGATTTCTGTTACAGCTTTTCTGGCAGAGTTTGGAAGTGTTTGAGTGTCTTCTATAGAGAAAAATCAAAAAAATGGAATCTGAGGATGAAGCCTATGTAGTTTCAAATGTTAATACTTTTATTACCTAATGAAGTTGAGGGATACTGACTTCTATTTTGCATTTAATGTAGTCCAGTGCATGGATGGCTGACTTGAGAAAGATCACCTAGTAATTCCAGGTCAGAGGTGGAAGTGAAATAACAAACTCTGCAGTCTTACTCTGTGGCTTTACCTATGCTCATCCATTATTTATATGAATATCTCAGGAATATTTTTAATACAATTCCAGTTGATTTCTGATGCCGTTAGAGCTTTCACTTGTTTGTTTGTTTGTTTTTTAAACTTGTATTTATGAACTGTTTTAATAGAACTTTTTAATGTTTTTTCCTGAAGGATGAATGGTTGTGCCTAGCAGAATGTAGTGAAAAGTTGCTTCTAGAGTCCTGAACTGGATAAGCTTTGCCTACTTTAAAGCATGAAAATGCCTGTTTTTATACATTGCATTCTGATATCCTCCAAAGTATTCAAAGCAACTTAATGAGTGGCAAGTGTCTATAGAATAGAGATACTTTTCCTATAACCCATGCTTTGAAGGTAGAGAATTTTGGGGGTGGTCTAACTCCATTGATAGCTCTTCCTATGCAGTTCTCTGGACAAGAGTGTGCAGGTGATGTTGACTCCCTTGGGGGTTTTCCTCTGAAGCCACGGCAGCTGTCTACGTACCTGCTGGTTTCTTTGCTCCTGCACGTCACACCTCTGAGACTAGTAAAAGAGAATGAAGGCTGGAATATCTGTGGAAAGCAAATTGTATGAACTACTGTCAGGTTTGTACCACTCCTGTAGAGTGGTACCCAGCTTCATTCTCAGCTGACAACCTCACCCACAAAATTCCTACCAAAAAAAAGTAGGTTTTGTCTTCCCAGACCACTGTCAATCCTTGCTCTGCAGTTCCAGATGCTTTGCTTAATCCTGATGCTCACCACCTTCTGAAAATCCTGGGATTCCGTTCTAAATTGAAAGGAAATGTAGAACTGTGATGAGCTTCTGAGCCTGGCAAGTATAGAAATCGTCAGTGATTACTTCTCACCTGGAGAATAATGCTGGTTTCTTTCTGCACAGGCACATGTGTACACATCCTTAGTAAGCTTTCCTGTTAATTCTTCTTCCAGTGTTTATTTACTTGAAGAAAGCATTAAAAAGTAACAAGTAATTCTGATATTAAAGTGATATATTTATAATGTGCCATCTATAATGCGCACTTTCATGAAAACTCTGTTCAAGACTTACTTGCAGAGTCTGAATGCTGGATATGTTGAAGTGTTTATTTCTGTCTCTGTGATATGCTGTTTCATTCAGCTAGGTAAAACTCAAGGAAAACAGCTGTCTGACAGCCCCATAACCTCTGTGAGAGTACAGTTTTGTTCTCTCCTGTGAGAATAGCAGTAGCTCACCTGCTTCCTTTCTGTGAAGGGTGTAACACTATTCCAAGTAAGGCAGTTCTCATGTGCTGTAATTTCAAGGTGAAATTTGCAGCTGTTCCTTCTTCCCCTCACCCTACCTAACTATAATCTTGCCTCTGATTTTCTCTTAAAGAAAACCAAGAGGGATATAGAAAATTTAATTAAATACCTGTGAGCATTTTAGGGATTGGGTTTTGTCAGGTACCTGAAAAGAGTAGTAGTATTAGTGAAACCCAGTAATGTTGATTTGCTTAAAAAAAATTATAAGTGTCTGTTTTTTTATATCTGCAGAAGAAGATAGTGATGAAATCCTAGAAGGAACTGGCAGAGTGGTGAAGGCAGCATTTTGACATGTTAATGGTACGGAGAAATCGCTGTTCTCTTTAACCATGCTGGAATTTTATCATGGATTTCTTCTCTCTGCAGATTTCTGTTGTATAGTATCAGCCTGATACATAGTAATGGACAAAATATTATAGTACTATTTGGTTGTTTTGTTATTGTTAAAAAAAAAAAAAGACTTGTGCTTCTTCTACAAGACTACAGCTTTACTTTCATAATGGCCTCAGACTTTCAAAATAACCATTTATTTTTTTTTGTAGTCAAAGCATGCTCTTATTCAGAATGTAGTTTTCAGTTGACATTTGTAGGATAACTTGTCCCCTATTTGAAAAACAACAACAAACAAACCACAAAAAAACAGGAGTGTTTCATAGTTTCATGATTTCTCCTGCACTCCGAAATCTTTCTTAGCTGCACATTATATATAACTAAATCCTGATGCAGTATTATTGTTGTTTCTATTTGTAAAAGAATTTCCATTGCAAATAGGTTTGGTTTTCTGTTTTAGGTTGCTTGGTATTCAAGCAACAAAGCATCTGAATACTTAAGCTTTAAGAATCTGTTTCTTTTTTGTGTTAAATGATTAAAAAATTAGCACCACCTTTCCATTTAAATCATGTAAATAGTTAAGACTCATGCTGTAGCTAAGCTGATTCTTTCTCTGTTTTAAAAATAGAAAATGCTAGAGCAGTCCTTCCCTTCCCCCACTCTGTAGTCACTAGTCCAAGCTAGTAAATGTTACTGAATGGATTTCAGTGTTGTAGCCATTCTACAGTAAGTACAGCAAGATCCTTTGTGAAAAAAACGAAAGGAGGAAAAAAGGTAGTAGAAATTCATTTGTGGATGTTCGTCAGACCAGAGTACCTGCACCAATGACAGACAGGCTTTCCTTGAGAAACAAATCATGACAACAAACACTGCTGTTCAGAGGAGCCAGAATCTCCCCAAAAGACGCCTAGAAAGTATAGGGGAGTGTCCTGCCAAACGGAAAGCTAGCTGGGGTATTCTGACCAGCCAAGGTTCGTATAGCAGCCATTTCAGAAACCGGGTACTGAAATATGCTAAGCTGACCCCATTTATGATGTTCTAGCTGTAAACTGGTTTTCTTGGGGTTTTTCTTAGCTCTAATGTAAATGCATGCTTATGCTAGTGGCACTTTATTGTCTTGCATGGGTTAACACAAGGGTGTTGAAGCTATTTTTGTTCTTTCTGCTCTCTTATCGCTGATCGAAAATACCTTTTCTTGTTTATCTGCCCTATCTGTTTTATGCAAGTGTTTAAGGCTTGACTTACCCTGACTTTTGCTGTGCTGTCACAAGGTAACTGGATACTGAAGGTTAATTGTTTACAACGGGGAACTGGGAAATGAAAGGAGGGGGAGGAGTAAACTTTACTTAAAACTTCATGTGGAAAGTGCTTGGAGGTAGCTAAAATAAGGGGCAATAGGGTAAATACAGGTGACAGAATTATTTCCCTCTACTAGGATACTACAGACAAAGATATAATTGTAACGCTTTGAACAGAAAAGTACTTAGGAGGTATTTAAGTTGCCGATCACTGACAGTTTCAGCAATGAGGAACAAACTCCATTATAAGAGATGCGTTTAGAACCTCCGTTGCCTCTGCTGTATTTTCCTATTTTTTTTTTTCAAAATACAAATATGTAAAAGGGAGCTTTGAGTAACTGCAAGAGTCTAAGAGGAATTTTTTAAAAGTGATCATCATTCCCTTTAATATTGATGACATTATAAAAAAGGAAGTTAAGGAAATCAAACTTGAAATTCATGATAATATGTTATAAAATTAAAAACTGGCGATGTTAAAATAGTCAAGAGAAGGAGTAGACAAGAAAGAGTGATTTAATATGTTGTACATAAAGCAGTTGCAAATTTACTATGTAAAATACAGCTAAATGTTATAAGACTCAGGGTTATTCTTAAAATGCCTTTGCTGATTTCTAGTACTTATAATTTTAGAATTAAGCAATATTCAAAAAATTAAGCACCTGTTTCCTTATCTTCTAACTAACTGCTTGAATGCAGTGAAACTACAAGGTTGTATTTATTAATCAGTTTTAATACACAGAGCATCTTTTGCCTTCATACTGTTCACTGTTTGAGGTAAGATTTCCTGACCTATAGAAACTTATTTATGGACATTTTAGCTAGTTAGGTCAGTAGTTCCCAAAAATCTAGGACATTCTCCCACAAATGAAAGAAATTTCACAACAGTTTATCAGTGTTAATACTAGCCACTCCTTGATATGGTTCATGGTTAGGCTCTCTTGCTATTCTTATAAAGAAATAGCCACAGTTAGTCTAGTTTTGAAATTTTCAGAATCACAGTAAAATATGTAGTAAAATTTTCTGAAGAATTCACTTTAACATGGTCTAGCTACTTGCCGCCTCTTTGTGATTGCCATACTGGGTATATATATTTATTGGTGGACGTACTGAAGTCCTGAGAGACTTCTGTCACACTTGAGGCTTCTGGCTGTTGCAGTTCCCTTGAATAATAAGTATATCTTCTATCAAATCTGAAGGGTGCTTCTCTTCTCCCTCTCTCTTCTCATCCATGGAGGTATCCAAACCTGACTTTGCTCTGCAGGCACCCTTGCAGAACAAAGGAAGAGGAAGTCTGCAAGTAAATATGAAGATTGGAAATAGACTAAAAGTAGTGCAAAAGGGGGAATATATCATGATAAGGTTCAACAGAAGGCTGAAAGGATAGAGTCAGACTAGGAAAAAGTTTTCAGCCTACTGGCTTGAGGGGCCACAACCAGGCTATTTTACCAAAATGTCCTGGATGTGACAAGAATCAGCACACCAGTCCCAGCATTGCTGCTCAGTTGGGTGCTGCTTATCAGGCTTGGAATTAGACCCTGTGCGGCATTCACTCTCAGGCAGGCTGGAAAATTTCTGGGAATTCTGAGCACAGCTTGGGGAAGATTGCCCGTGGTTTGAATTAAGGCTGAAACTGCATCTGAGGGGCAAAATTGTTCAGACATAAATCCTTCAGTCTGAGTTCAGCTCAGAACATCTGTATGTCTTTTCTGTCACCTTCTGGTGGGGGAGGGGAGTGCAAAACCCTTTGTTTTATTGAGTTGTCCAAAGACAAAATAACAGCCAAAGAATATTACCAGCTGCTCCACATACTCAAAACAAATATGATGTGATCTAGCAAATTACTAAATTTGGAGGTTGATGTGATTTTACACCTTGGCACTCTAACTAGAGCACACAGACTTTGCAAGCTAGTTTAGGCTACAAAAATACCCAGGCAGTTGTTGATCCTTCAAAAAGATGGAAGAACCAAACTGTGCATGAGCAATGGGCAGGGCAGCTGTGGCTGTACTTTCATGTCATGGGAGAAGGGGCCTGGCACACTTCTTCCCACGTGTGCAAGGCACAGCACGATGCCAGCAGCAACTGCCGCTGCTGTTGCCATTGCCTTCATGTACCATAATGTTGTTTCTGTTGGGTACCAAGCGAGCTGTGTTTGGATATTGCTGTTGTGGTTTTTTAGGCTTTTTACAGAGTTCAGTGGCTCATTTTTCTATGTGAAAAGTTTTCTAAATTGCAATGCCACCACACTCAAAATGTTACCTTTGTCACACTGGTTTGACCCTCTAACACATTATAAGCCAGTATTTGACAGCACAGTCACATGCTGTGTTCTTCCACAAAGCCCCTGCCTTCTTTCATGTGCAAGATAAATGATGTTTTAGAATGCTTTAGGTTTATACTCAGAAAAAATACACCCTATGTTTTCCTGTTTGTTGCAAAGGTTATAAGGCCTATAGTTAATGGTGGGGGAAAAGGATTAATGTTTTAATGTCCCTAAAAGCTAATTCTATCCTTGTATTTGCTGTGGCACCTGTGTGTTTTAAGACCAAGCATCTAACCTAAAAGTTTCTTGGCTGATCATGGTTATTATCTGAGGCTGTAATTTCAGAAGCTCAAAGCTCTTGCAACCATAGTTAAACTGTGCTTTCAGTGTACCCTCTCATGCTTAAGTACTCAGGAAAAAAACAAGCTATTAGATTGGTTTTACAATTTAAACATTAAAACTCTGTCTTTTGGTTCCTTAGTTATAAAATAGCATGAATGGATGATGTTCTGAAGATAGATTCAGCAGGGGAGGTTGAGGTATTCATTTCTAATTGGGAGAAGACCTTGAAAAAGGCAATATAAAATTAACAATGTCATAGTGAGTTTATAGTTTGGATAGCATGTCTTAAAGAGGGAGACATCCTTCTAGATATGGAGGTACAAAAAATTTCGAATTCTAACTATTAATTGAATCCCACCCTGGAATGACAACACTAATGTGTGATCATGTGATGTGGTGCATCATAGACAGATTTGTGTAGGAAAATAGTTTTATTTTGTATGGTTTTCAAGGGTAGGAAATTGTTGGCATCTGCATTTGGAATGAAATCCCCAGATTTTGAAAGTCTGCATTATGATAAATACTGGAAAGTATATTGGTTTGAAGCAAACAAGTTTTCAGTGTTCATATGCATATATATATTTGTAATTTCTTAACTTTTAAATGCTTGATTTAAGATTCTTTTCAATAGTTTTTAACATCATATATCAATTAAGTAGTTGATACTTTTCTTTATCCTACAAGGCCTTTAGGCAAATGGGCAGTTTTATAGTGCCACAGTAAAAATCTGTTAGAATTTAATTACATATACAAAATATCAGGTGCTTTCAACAACTGCAGTGAAGTGAGTCCCTTGATTTTGGAAATATAATGTTGCAGAGTTTTTCTCTTGTACTTATTAATCCTCTCTGTTGCTACAGCTGCCACAAACTGAAGCACTCAGAATACATCTTAAGAAATCAAAGGTAACGGTGTTGATCACAATGCATAGCATTTGTTGGTTTTGCAGAAATAAGTATTAGCTATAACACTTTCCAAATACTATGTGTTTCTCATCTCCAAATAATGAGCTGTGGTAGGCTTCTATTTTCAGTTCTTCTTTGATGATGCTGCTTTTTCTGAGGACTGGGATATGATCTATTTATCCTTAGAGCAGTAATTTTCTAAAGTGCTGAGTAGCTCTGGTATAAATATCTTCCCAATGAAATCAGTGAGAAGACTTACATTCATTACTGTTCTTCTTTTGAAAATCCAACTTTTAATGTGCCTTTTATACTGAGTTGGGTTTTTTTGTTCTTTTTTTTTTTAAGACTACACAATTTTTTTGAAATAAATACATAAGGATGGTATGAATGTTGTGAAAATATTTTTAGTATTTTAGTACTATGACTATAACTGCAGGAGTGACTTATGGATAATTGCAGGTAGATGTAAAGGAGTGAATTTTTTAGATAAAAGTGAGGAAAAGAATCATTAATGACTTAAAAATGGATCAAAGTTAGAATTGCAAATCCCCATTTTGGGCATTGTCACTGCAGAGAATAGCTGTCAACACCCCGATTCAACAACAAAAGAATATTTTAAAAGATATTTGAGGCAACAGTGAACTATGAAAAGAAAAATATAGTGGAGTGTACAGATCAAACTTAATTTGAAACATCTTCTGAACATCTTTGCTTATTTCTTTTCTAGGTATGAGTATATATTATGAGTATTAAAATAACATACATACATTTGGCAGTGCTTTCCTTAGAAATCTGTTTACTAACACTGATTTTTGAGGATACAAAACTCTCTAGTGCGTGAAGTTTAAAAAGGGGGAGTTTCTTCCGCGGTTTCTTCAAAGTTCTCTTGATTTCACTCTTAGTTTCTCCTGTGTTGAAAGTCCAGTTAATCTGTCTTGGAAAGAAAATGCACAGATAGTGGTACTTTGAGAAGCTGTTATGTTAAAAAAAGAAATGTGAAAAATTAGCAAAAAGGGCCGCAGTCCTTTAGCATAAGAAAAGAAATGGTCAATTTGTACATGCTCATACCTTCAAAGGGGTGTTTACTGAAGGGTGAAAGTTCATATTGCAGGGAGCTGCTATCTCCTTCCATGCATAGCTGGAGTGTATTTGTATTAAGAATAGGCACAACCAGCAAGAGCAGATTTTTTTTATTATTATTATTTTATTTTTTTTTATTTTCCAGATTGAAAGAAATGAGTAGGATTTATAATTGCAATTGGCTGGAAGTGCCATGGGGAGATGGAGATTTAGGTATTGTATGATGATTTGTAAATTTTTTTTTTAACTTCATCTGTTATTACAGTGGATTTATTGAATCTTTCTTGTTAATGCTTACAAAGCAATGATGCTTTGTAATTATTTGCCCTCCTGGTAAACTATACATCAGAGAACTTTGAACTAATGTGGCTTCTGTGTATAGTTAGACATACTTTGTATTCAGCATCTCTCAGAGACAACTGCTCTTACAGACACCAATAAATGAAAAAGTGTCTTGTTTATATTCTTACTAATGCTTTCTAAGTGAGAGAGGTGGATTAGCAGAAGGCAGCAATCTAGCAAAGAATTTAAGACACCTTTGATCTTCATTTGTGATGTGCATTTATTTTGAACATATTCTTGCCCCTGTAGTATTTAATGATGAATTACTATGTATATCAACAAATTGGTTGGAATGTGATTTATTTTTTCTTTTTTCAAAATTGGTTGGCACAAAATACTTCTGCAACATTTTGGTTTTAGATTTTATTTGTAGAAGAGAAGATACAAGCATTTTGAATTTAATGGATTTATCAGAAGCAGCTAGCTTTCAAATGTCTCTACATGAAGATAGGGATATGAGGTAGGTCTTTGTGCAGAACAGAGCTTACAGCGGGATCTGGCATAATTTGATTCTCAAATGTCACTAGACTAATTAACAGATGACTTCTGATCAATCCAAGGGGGAAAGAGGTGAAAAATTGTTGCTTTCAGATCCTACCTGCATCTTTGTTCTGTTTATACACGGCTACAAAAGTGTCCAAAGTGTGAGTGTATTTAATGGGCATAAAAACTTCATGACGCAATTTTAGAAGATACTTTTCTATATAATTAGTGTCTTTTTTTTTCTTTTTTCCCATTGAGCAGGATAAACTATCAAGGGAGAGATATTTATAGAGACTGGAACAAAAAAGCAACCTCTAAATGCAGATTTAAATAATTATTTTATTTTTGGGGGGAATTCTTTGCAGCTGTCAGCAGGAGAAACTTAATGGATCTAATTCATTTGAATTAGAACAAGTCCAATGCTCATTCAGTTACTACTGCAGAAGCAGGGTTAGGGTTTGATCAAAATACTCATAGTGATTACAACCATCAGTGTATTCTACTAAAATAGAATAAATCTATATGAGCTTATTAGAGTAACAGAGAAAATACTGATGTTTTGTCAAAATTGGGTCATTTTAAAATTTCTGAACTCTGTTTTTTGTGGTATGATAGCCCTTAAAATCTCAATCACTTTATGTGTGGGGGTTTGTTTAGTGGTTATTCTGACTAATAATAAGAATTTCAAAACATTACATTAAATAAACCTGAAGTAAAAAGTACAAGGAACGATGTGTGTGCACATGTATGTGTGTGCACACATAGATAATCAGAGCTTAGTACAAATAATTCTGACAGAGTATTGGAAACTGGATCTTGCCAATGGTCCATCTACTCTGACAGGTTAAAGAGGACAGGGAACTTCACACACCCGGGATACTCTAACATAATAGAAATCTCCCTGCATTCTTAAAATCAGGTTTATAAAGCCTTACTGTCATACTTTTTAACTTCTGTGATCAGCTTCAGATAGTTTTACAATAATTTAAATACTCAGCTGTGCTTTTTTTCTGGTAAGTTTTTGATCTCAGTAGTATTCAATAGTACTGATTTACAAAGTCCAGTTATATGTTCTCTAAGATGCAGTCTTATGTCTGTAAGTTTTAGCTTCATTCACTAACAACTCAAGGAAAATGGAGGTTTTATCTAAATTTTCCTGTTATGTGCTATTTCTTATATTTTTAACTATCCCTTGATTTCTTTTCAGGTTGACAGCTTTAATCTTCTCAGTCATCCTTCATGTGATGTGAGGGAGTTGTTTATAGTAACCAAAAGTGTTCTTTCTGAAACAGGCTAGTGAACAGAAGGGGTCCAGTGGGAAACAGAAATCGGGTCTATTTCTGGTGTGTAGTCATTTTAGAGCTTAGACTGATGGTTGCCAGTGATTGAGCAATAGCCTCCTCCTTTAAGATTCATTGCCTTGTTATTAAAATGCACTAACTGGCCTGTAGGCAGTTCCCATCCAGTGCAAGGGAAAAAGTCAAACAGCTTTAGGCATAATCATCTGCCAATGTCACCAGTTCATCATATTCTCTATGTTTATTCTGGGATTTTGGAGAGCCTGATATATGTCATACAATTGTATTAGTATTTTACAGTTCTAATGATTTTCTTCTTACAAGAATAAATACCAGTAATTCATAACACATTTTGAAGATGGTTCTTCCTTGCACAGTCTCTCAAAACTCAATATGCAAAATTCATGCAATAAATCAGTATCAGCTGTGCCTGCAACTCTGAATGGCTAGAAGGGATCTGTCAGTGTCCAGTGTTTTAGGGGAAAGGACAGGTCCTTCACCAAGAGCTGCAGGATGACTCTGGAACCTGGGTTGGGAGTTATGGGCAGGGGTATGTGTGTGAAGACAGGGTTGTTGTTGCGTTTCTATTTTGTTTTGCTCCTTTCTTTTTCAGGGATGATAAATAAATGAAAATAAATGCCAACTTTTACAGTAAACTTATCTAACTGGTTTAAGGCCTAATAGCTTATGGAATGAGAGCTTAGAGTTAGTATCATGTTTCTACTATAGCAATTTTTTGTGTGTGATTTTTGCGGTATTTCTCTCCCTGCACCTGGGAAGTAACTTCAAATTAATCTCATCGTACATCAGGATTTCAACATTTTATACATCAGCTTCTTTGTGACTTCTTCAGTCAGGATTTATTCTGGTTTAAGTTCAAATAATGCTTATATACCAGCTATAAAAATAAATTATATTACTTGTATTAAAGATAAACAATGCAAAAATAGAAATGGAAAATATGGTAATTAATGAATTTATTAAATCAGATTGCCGAAATCAATATCTCAATATTTTTTTCTCTGTACCAAATAGTCATTTATTAGAGATGTTTATAGTCAATAATAGAGCCATTTTTATTATTTAGAAACTGATCATTTGAAATATAGTTTCTAAAGAGGAAAAATTAATTACATAGGACAATTGACTTCATTCTGTGCATTATATTTTCTGTTTTGCTCTATGCATTCCAAACCCTTTATAATTCATATGGTTTATTCAATAAATGTTGTTATTATATAGGTTCTTGGGCAGATCGCTCACCTTTGCATGAGGCAGCCAGTCAAGGACGTCTTCTTTCTCTAAAGACTTTATTGTCACAGGTGAAGGCTGTGTTCTTACAATTGCTTTTATTTTTAATGTTACTTAATTTTCAGCATAGATTATTAATGCAGATTTAGTATGCTTTCTTTGCTTTTTTCAGTTGAAATTTTCACAGCAAGGCACATGTAAGAATTTTTCATATTAAAATATATAAGTTAGTATTTAAAATATTTCCTCTGTATGTTTTAACCTCCCACCCAGAAAAGGAAAAAAAAATTTCCAAAGTTATGTCTAAATGTATGTCTTCCCCTCTTGCATGGTATAGAACAAGGTAGCTCCTCTGCTTTAAGAACTTGGGTAAATAGAGCTAGTCAAGAATCACAGAATCAACTAGGTTGGAAAAGACCTCTGAGATCATTGACTCCAACCTTTGACCCAACACCACCCTGTATACTAGACCATGGCGCCAGGTGCCACATCCAGTCTCTCCTTAAACACCTCCAGGGATGGTGAATCCACCACCTCCCTGGGCAGGCCATTCCAATACCCAATCACTCTTTCTGGAAAGTACTTCTTCCTAATGTCCAACTTGAACCTCCCCTGGCANATGTCTTCCCCTCTTGCATGGTATAGAACAAGGTAGCTCCTCTGCTTTAAGAACTTGGGTAAATAGAGCTAGTCAAGAATCACAGAATCAACTAGGTTGGAAAAGACCTCTGAGATCATTGACTCCAACCTTTGACCCAACACCACCCTGTATACTAGGCCATGGCGCCAGGTGCCACATCCAGTCTCTCCTTAAACACCTCCAGGGATGGTGAATCCACCACCTCCCTGGGCAGGCCATTCCAATACCCAATCACTCTTTCTGGAAAGTACTTCTTCCTAATGTCCAACTTGAACCTCCCCTGGCAGAGCTTAAGACTGTGCCCTCCTGTCCTACTGGGGGCTGCCTGGGAGAAGGCCAGTCTCACCTGGCTACAACCTCCTTTCAGGCAGTTGTAGAGAGTGATGAAGTCTCCCCTGAGCCTCCTCTTNATACTAGACCATGGCGCCAGGTGCCACATCCAGTCTCTCCTTAAACACCTCCAGGGATGGAGAATCCACCACCTCCCTGGGCAGGCCATTCCAATACCCAATCACTCTTTCTGGAAAGTACTTCTTCCTAATGTCCAACTTGAGCCTCCCCTGGCAGAGCTTAAGACTGTGCCCTCCTGTCCTACTGGGGGCTGCCTGGGAGAAGGCCAGTCTCACCTGGCTACAACCTCCTTTCAGGCAGTTGTAGAGAGTGATGAAGTCTCCCCTGAGCCTCCTCTTCGCCGGACTAAAAAACCCCAGCTCCCTCAGTCACTCCTCATAGGACTTGTGCTTCACGAAGATACTAGTTAACAGGAAGACTCACTGAAAGATTCTGGGTTTTGCATAGTTGTCACTTTAAAAAAATAACATTTTGTTTTAACATTGAATAATTATACTACAGATCCCATTTCATGAAAGCCAATAGATAAAATTGTTAGTTCTTAAGAATCAAGCAACATCTACTGCAAAAATTTTCAAGGGCTTGATGATTTTATCAATCCACTAAATGTTTTCCTTGGTAAAATTCATGGCTTTGAATATTTCAGACCTTAAGTCAGAGGATCTTACAATCACAGGAGAGTTTAGACTTGGGTCCTTGTGATTCAAAGATCACCAAGAGTGGAGATGCATCAACCCCTGTGAACCCCTCTCCCAGGGTTTCATTGTCCCCACAGCTAATTTTTTTCCATATAACTGATTGGAATATTTCTTGTTAAAAAAAAAAGAATAAAAGAAAAAAAGATTGTACAACAATCAGTGTTGTACACTGATTGATGAAAGACTCCTTCTATGCTCACTGAGGATTTACTTATTGAAGTTGAGTTTTAAGCCTATCTCTATTATTGTAAACTATTCATACTAAGAGTAGTGTGAGGGAAGAATTCTTAATAGCTTTTGTATGATGTTTAAATGTCATTCCCATCTGTTTTAGGGGTACAATGTAGACACACTAACAATTGACCAAGTAACTCCACTTCATGAAGCCTGCCTGGGTGATCATGTAGGATGTGCAAGAATCCTTCTTGAAGCAGGAGCAAATGTAAGCCAGTTTTTTTATTTTTTTTTTTTTACTATAAAGTCCAACGCTAACCTTGATCTAACTGAAATGGATATATTCCTTGATTTGTATTTTTAATTGGTATTTCTCTCTACTCATCCAATAAGCTGCCATCTGAATACTAGGAAAGGAAAGTGATAGGCAGACACTGAGACAGAGCTGGAGAGAATCTGTTAGCAGTATTCATTGTGTTATTTCTCTTCTAAAATATGGAATGCATTCCTCTCCTTTAATGGGTTCCTTTTGTTTTGAGTGGCTCTCAGGAGACTGTTCTTTTAATCTTTAGGATGTCTGTTGTCACACTGCACCTGCATGCTCTTAAAATTCTTTGGTCTGAATACAAAAAAGCACTGCCTTTCTTTCTGTACTGACCTAGGCTGTCTTATCTTTTGTCCCAAAACAAAAATGGGAATTTATAGATCACTTTCACTACAAGTTCTACTGACATCAGAGTTCAAATGCATAGCTTCCCAAGTCTCTGATCTTTGTAATGGGAATATTTACTGTTCTTACAATTCAGGTTTGAAAACCATGTAAAATATGTCTATTTTATTATGGAAAAAAAACACATAAATGTTTCAAAAAACAATACCTCTCCCCTTTAGCTAGCACAAAGATAGAAAATTACAGACACTATAGACAAAACCATAGGAAAAAAAATCATTTTCACACCTGATTTATTTTCAGTACCTGTAACTGTTTGGGTGGGTTTGGGGATGTATGAAAGATAGCCCAGAGTCCTGGAAGGAGCCCTCTCTTAACACCTGTGCTCCTTTCTTTAGTATTATCACCCCTCACAAGTTTGCCCAGTTTCTCTCCTTATTCTCTCACACTGGCAATACCATTAACCAGTGAGGTGATGAGGTTGGTATCAAAACAGTGAGCCTGTGCTATTAGCTTTGCCACCATCCTGAGAATTATCGCTCCAACATGGAGACTAAAACTACAGAAGAAAATAACAAGTAACTCTCACATTTAATATGGACTTGCTAGAGCTATGGAGGGAAGGTCCCTGTTAACCTGTTACTACCGAAGTGTAGGTTTTCTGTGTCATTGAAACAAGCTCAGTGCAATGACTTTTGAAAATTATTTACTATCCAGATGTCAATGTGTGCTCCTTAGTATTCCTGGTGTATTTTGGTTTATTCAACATCGTTTAACAAGAGTATTAGCTAATTTCAACTGAGGGGCCTGGTATGAGGATGACAGTAGCACAGGGACTGATCAGTTAAGCTGTTATTCTAACTAGTAATTAGTTTTGGTCATTTAATGCAATTTCTAACTAATTCCTGTTTAGAAATCTACCTTTCTTTCAATTCTGTTCTTAAATAGATTTTATATATTCTAGGTAAATGCCACAACAATTGATGGAGTGACACCTTTATTTAATGCCTGTTCAAGAGGCAGTGCAGCATGTGCTGAGCTCCTGTTACAGTACGGTGCCAAAGCTCAGTGGGAGTCTTGTCTGCCATCGCCAACTCATGAAGCAGCCAGCAGAGGTAAGAAATTACCTACTGCATAAACATGGAGCAGTTGAGCAATGTCTCAGTAACAGCATTAAGAAATAGGTGCAGTTTTGTCTATGACACAGCTTATTGAAGAGAGCAAACTGTCGTTCTTTGTACTGACAGGTCACAGTGAATGTCTGGAGGTACTGATATCCTGGGGTATAGATGTTGACCAAGACCTTCCTCATTTAGGAACCCCTCTGTATGTCGCCTGTGTTTCACAGCAGATCCATTGTATTCGAAAGCTTCTTTATGCAGGTATGTCATGATTTAAATAAAATGTTACTAGTCTGTAAAACGAGCATGCTGTACTCATCTTTAAAGTCAGCTCTGCTCAGTCAGTGGAACTAGAACACTTGTTTGAGGGACTATACTTCAAATTTTATGCTGTGATGCATGTTTTCTTATAATAAATTACAGTATCTTTCATTTTTTGGTGGTATAGTGAGCGTATGAGTGAAAAAGGAAGCAAGACCAGTAAGAATGGATGTTCAAAATTTTTAGCACCTACTACAACTTTGTAGCTGTTGATTTTCTGTAGGAAAAACAAGGGTAAAAAAATCAGCTTTGAGAAAGGAATTTTTTAATCATTGAAATTTCAACAGAGCTATTTCAGGATGTAGTCCCACTCTCTCTCATTCTTCAGAATATTCTGATTGATCTTTTCACAAGGCAGAGAGGCTGAATTGCAGAGGGAAGAGGTGAGGTAAAAGGCATTTGATCCTAAATTTCAAAATAACAAATTTCCTAAATTTCATTATTTATTTAATCACTGGGAAAGATGTTGGAGGCTCGCTCTGCTTCAGCACAAGTCCAGGGACAGAACGGGCATAGCTACAGGATCATTTGCTGTGTTTCAGATAATCACATATAGGGCTTTCATGTCCTGTGGCACAATGAATGAAAATATATATATGAATTCAGTGTTGCTATCATTGTACCAGAATTGTTTTTCTAGTTGATTGCATGTTATATTTAAAACTTCAACAGTGAAATTGCTTCTCATTGAGTCAGTCTCCTTGGATGATTAATTATCCTATGTAAGGATTTTTTATGTTTAAGAACAGCAAAAGTATAATTAGCGTATTTTTGGATTCAAATACTACCATACATAAACAACAGTAATAGAAGGGCATATTCTACATTTGCTGGTTCCCTGGAATAGAAAAGGAAATTTAAATTGAGAATACAAGTAACTACTTATGTAAGTCTAAATTTTTTCATATTTTATTGGTTTATGAGAATGAATTAGAACTTGAAAAGCAAATAGACAATGAAATAAGCAAGAAAATGGTACTGCAGAAGTATTCTCAAATTGTTACTATTGAGAACAGTGAGTTATTCAGGCTTCAAATCTAATTGCTAGGCCTGTGACATTATTAAGTTATTTTACTCAAACGGGAATTTAAAGGGCAAAAAGTGTTGATTCAGGGAATAAAGTTGGTACAGAAGGTAATTTTTGGTCTCAAAAGATCAGTAAATTTCTCTTAAGAATCCAGGGTTTCTCTTCGGCTAGAATAGTCTAGAAAGCTGTTGGGGCAAACTCAGTTGTAGGGAAGCTTGCCCGCAAGGGAAATTCCTCAGTACTGGCTAGCTTGATTTATTCTTGTATGGATATTTGTCTTGAATATGAGTGCATTATGGCAAATTAATTTAATCCATTTTAATTTAAAATAAGTTAAAAATTCATTGTTAATACAAACGTGTAATAATTAGAATTCAATGGATTGGGAGAATTGATGGTATGGATTTTTTTTCCCTATTATGTTTCTTGACACCTTAATTTAAATTAAGTCCTTTATAAAACAATCCTGGATAAAGGTTGGATGGGATGGGAGTCTATTTCAAACCCTTTGCCAGTTTCAACACATGAAAAACTATAAAGTGTGCAAGCTGGATTCCTTCTTGAGTTGGTGTACTTATAAAAATATACATACAAAACCTCAGTTTAGTGATTTTTTTTTAAAGACCTAAATAAGGAAAGAATGATTTTTATGTAATGCACATTTTCTTAAATGTGTACAAAACCCACTTTTTTATAATGAGGGCAACAATGATGCTTATGTGACCTGGTTTGATTTTTCTGTTTATCTGGTTGTACTTAGGTAATGCAAGATACACAAATCCTATGGATATGATTAGATATAGTTCTATGCAATAGAATTAATAAAGTGGCTAAATGCACTGTGGCATTCTAGGACATTGAGGGGTTTCGTTTTGTAGCCTCATCTTTACTTGATGACAATTTTAATTAATCTCTTCTCTTCTGATGTCTCTGTATTGCACCCACCAGGTGCCAATGTGCAGAAAGGAAAGCATTTGCAAACTCCACTCCATGCTGCTGCCCAGCATTCTAGTACAGAGATCGTAAACTTACTCCTTGAATTTGGGGCAGACATAAATGCCAAAAATTCAGATTTTGAGAGGCCTGTTGATTTAGCTGCTCCAAGCAGTTTAGTGGAGAGACTGCTGCTCTTCCACGAAGGTAAGTTTTACATGTGTGTTTTTGCAACTGTAACTTGTATTACTAAAAAAAATCCCAAACTCACACAAAAAACCCACATCCCAACAATTCAAACAACCCATGTTATAGAAGCTGCATTGTGCTTTATGAAATTAATATATTAGCATTCAGGTAATTGCCTTTTTAATTATAAAAATAGTCAGGAATATTTTGTCACAGGCCAGAGCCCTTTGACCAAGTAGCATCAGAATTTATACAAGCCAAAAAGGTGTAATCTTGTCTTTGTTGGGTATTTACACAAGTAGACTTTAAAGCTACATTTTTGTTGGCTGTTACAGACCTTGTTAAAAGAAACAGAGTATTTAAATTTCAGATTAAAAATATATTTCATTTTGGTCAGCTGTCACAATATTTGTAAAAATATATTTTAAAGTGCATATATAGGACTTTATTTTGATTGTGGGCAAAAAGCACAAAACATTTCATTTCCTAAATTCTCTTTATGTAATTATAAGAACTTGAGAAACAGAAGTTGACACTTATGAGTCCCTCAAAAGTCTTAAAGGTCTGTTGCCTTGGAGAGACAGACTATCCCTAAACTGGATTTGTTCAGACTGACCTATGTATAATGTAAAAATAAGCCACAAGAAACTATTTCAATAATCATGGGCACATCTTTAGAGGTGAACTGATGAGTCACATCAATTCATGTTTTCCTCAAGAAAACAGCTCTGTAGTCTGAGTGCTGTTAACAAAACCGCACTAAAAACTGTAGGTTTCCACAAATTTACTAAGAATAGTAATATTTTTGAAAGTCACATCAAAGATGTCAAAAAAAAAAATACTTGGCATGAAACAGATGTGAGTTTATTGTCCAGAGAAAACAGCAATGTTCATTCTGAGGGACTGGGGGGGCAGAGGGATAAAGGCATTATGATGAGCTAGTAAGACCACTAAACATGATTCAGGATCTTGGGGTATTTTGCCTGCTTATTCTTGTTGCAGTGATGCATCAGTAGTGCAGCTTGTAGTGCCATAGCAGGTACGTCACCTGTTCTGCGAATAATAAAAAAAAAACCCAAAAACAACAACTCTGCAGTTTTTAAAGTTATTGACATCAGATATTTTCGGGCAGCAGGTTTTTAATTTAAAAACACTGACCTTACCTTGGGTTTTTTTAGCATTTCAGCAGCCCCAGTCTTTATCTTTGAAGGCAGAAAGACAGTGAAGGAAAAGGAATTAAGAAAAAAGGACACATTTTCAAAATGTGAACTTTTTTTTTAAGAAACCCCATTGTCATGCAAGACTGTATAAAACAAAGTCCTGGCTTTTAGAGTTGTATAAGTAAACTCCTTTCTTTGTTGTTTGCAGCCACACCATCTTCTCTTTGTCAGCTCTGTCGACTATGTATCCGAAATTACATAGGAAGAGCTAGACTGCATCTTGTTCCACAACTCCAGTTGCCAACAATATTGAAGAATTTCTTACAGTACAGATAACATAGTAATTAACTGTTAGAAACTTAAATAGCAAGTACTTTTTCTTCTCTCTGTTTATTGTATGTTTTATCTAAGGAACTGCGGGGCGGAAAAAGAGCCTTTTGCATATTGCTTAAAAAAATTGTATCTTTGACATCTGGTAACGTAATAGTAATTGGGAGCCATTCAGCAACTAGTACCAAGGTGCTAATAAAGCTGAATTGAATAAGTGTGCTGATACTCTGGGACATGATTATATAGTTTTACCTTAATACTTAATAAGTTTAGTGCTGTTAATTTTAATTGTCTTTGTATTTTTAAAGTCTTGGACGCACTTGAACCACAAAGAGTTTCTTCATTATTATTTGCTAAGTTTGTCCATTTGGAGTCAGTATTTTACATGTTTTTAAATTTCTATTGTTCATGTATCTAAAAATACTTGGTGATAGGTGCACTATATACATTGGTAAAAATAAAACGATTGGATGTCAATTTTTTTCTTTTTCTTTATATAGACAATCCATTAATCACTGTGAAAAACTTCCTTTATTCCTCCTCACCGCCTGTGGTGTGAATTGGAATTAAGCTGCTGTGAACATAATCTCAATTTTTATAGAATCTGTTTATTGGTACAATAAGTAACTTTAAAAATTCCAGAGAAATATTTCTCAGAAGTCTTAATGCTGAGATACATTTGATCTCCTCTTGTAAAACAAAATTATCTGGGCTCTTTCCTTATCTTTTCATAACAATGCTGTATCACTACACATGGGCATATTTGCCTCAGAGAAAGGCATATTTTAACACAGAGTATGTCTGTGACGTTTCTGAAGGTGTATTGTGGAGATGTGGATACTGAATCTTTTAGCTCAAGTTCAGGAGACGAATGCAAGGTTCTAGAAATACATCAATTCTCTGTATAAGGATGGGTATCACTCTTGACAGGACATTATTTCTCTTGCTGTCTGGTTCATAAACAATTACCCAGCTCCAAAAATCATGTTGCAAAATCCCAGAATGCTCTAGCAGGCACTTCTGTTCTGGTTGAAATTATATAGAGAAGGAATGCTGACACCCCCAAGAGACATTAGAAAATCCCAAGGGTTTCTGCTTTGCTCATGGCCTTGCGTTTTGATGATTGCCAGTCTTGTCAAAAATGTGACCTGACTACACTGAAATGCAGAGCTCCTCCTCTCAGTCTTCTCATTTGGTGTTCCTTTAAGTACAAATTACTTTCTCAGTCATTTTACTTAATTTCTGCACACCAAAGCAGGAACACCTGAAAATTTGGCCCTTGCTCATGATGATTCACCCTCTTCCATTCCTTTTCAGTGACTCAGTATTTTTGTTCCTACTGGAAAGATACAAAGTGAGGAACTAACTATAGAGGAAGCTTCACAAAGAGGAATGCTTACTCTCTTGCAAAATTATATCCACCTAATAAAAAATGCAGCTCTCTGGCACTTGTCCTTGTTAAATAATCTTAATTTGCTTCTGTTCCCGGCAAAAACTCTAGTTGGGAGTCTCTGCTGTAGTCCCTGTAAAGTCAAAGGGAAGTAAGAGCAGCCGTTTAGCAGTCCATAACATACAGACTGTAATGGTGCAAACGGGGTGGGTTTGGTTTCCATCCAGAAACTAGCAATTTGTGCTTTTATGTACAATACCATTACGGTGTATTACTTCGACAAACAAGCCAACTTTCAACCATGGCACTGTTGAACTCCACACAGAATGAGATCATTTATATCCTCACCTTCAGGTTTTTATGTTTGACTCAGAAAAAGTGTCAAAAAAAGCTCCCATTTTCTGTACAGTAAGAACAGTTTTGAGCAAGCATGACAATTCTGCAAAACACCTGTTCAAAACACAACTAGATAATGTTAGAAGTTTTGCTAGGAGTCACATCAGAATCCAAGTCATCTCATTGCAAATAGGTGTGTTCATGCTCTTGTGGCATTTGCAATATCTATTCCCATCATTCCCCCTGATCTTTGCCACCATCCAAAGAGCAAACAAGACCATCTTTGTAGTTTACAGGTATTTGGTACTGCTTTTTCTGTAATTCTACAGAATGGTAGACTAGTTGGAAGAAACAGGCTTATGGTAGTATTATGCCTTTGATCTTGGACAAGATGCAATTCTCAACATAAACTTTAATCTTTGCTACCAAATACTTCCATGAAAATGCAAATCATTTTGGCAAGCTCAGCCAAGTGAGATGGGGCATCACTTCTGTTACTATGTAACAAGGACAAACAAAAATAGGGAGTGGATGTTGTTGCCCTGGCAGGACTACACACTGGAACATGTCTCAGGCAGATCAGAGCATGCTAATGTCACATACCAAAAATACATAGCAATGACATACCTGACATTAGTATTTGGTAAAATCCCTTCCAAAAATGATCCTTGGTTTAGCCAGAAATAAAAGGACACAGGTTTGTTACTCTTCTCATGCTGTGAGCGCCCTATCCATAGCATGAAATAATTCTTAAGTTATGTATTAAAATACTAGGAACCAGGATTTTTTCCTTCTTACATAAATGTGTAAGCTTCAAGTTTTTAAGAAAACCTAGTGCCTGTTCTGAAAAAGGTATCTAGACCCTTTGTTTTTCTGTGTAAAGAATGAAGTGAGTTTCTTGCATTAGTGTAATCTTAAATTGTTGCAATTCTGGATTTAAATTATTTTACCCAATGAAGAAGTCCAATGGTATGGATTTAAATGTCACATCTTATATCTCACACTGCAGCTGCCAGTGAGGCTGTCTGTGAAGCTTATAAACATGTAAGTAATGTTGGACAGATTCTTTCAACAGAACAATAACTTTGGTTTTGTAGGGATAAAGTGATGTTAAATTTAACTGAGATTTGATAGTAATAGGAAAGCACTAGCTGTATAGCTTGATACATTTCATCATTCAAATGAAAATATGACTTTTACAGAAGAGTCAAACAAGCATTTGGGACTAAATATTCTTTAATCTTAAAAGAGAAATATCTGTACTTGACTTGCTGTGCCAGACAATTAAGTCACATATTAGCAAACAATCTGAAATTCATTTTGAAAGTGATGAATTCATAGTTTGACAGTCGCAACCACATCTATAGCAGCAGACACAATTACAACCTTTTTTGCATATTCCCTCACTCAACACAAGGTACAAACAACTTTAAGGAAAATGCAACCTCATATTATTCACAATGACTGTTACCTGGTGGATCCCAAATATAAAAAAAAATGCCCTTTGACTTAGTTTTTGTATTTTAGCAATGAAAAAATTCCTAAGCCTCACTCTCCAATTTAAAGAGGGAGTAGATTTGCCCAAGATTCCACGTTAAGGCACAATTTATGTGGAACACACTGATGCAGTTATACTACATATTGTAAGATATTTAAACTGTGAAATATTCATAAAAATCCTTATGATACAGCAAAAGATTTTAAATATAGTAGAATGGCAGTTGAGTCGAGTTAATGCTTCAGATCTCAATCACTAGTCGTGGGGCTGCATATTCAGTTCTTACCTTTGCTCTGCACCTCTGCATTAACAACTTTTATAGACCAAGTTATAAAATTTATGTGCTAAAAGACAACTAGTCTTTCATTTGAGAGAGGCAGCATATCAGATACTGACTGATGGACAATTATTTCAAAAACTATGAATTTTAACTTCTGAAACCCAATTCTTCTTTTCCAAACTCCATGGAATTAAACAAAGGAAAATCATTTTCCAAAGAATACCCGCAGAAAGTAAAACATTCTGTTCCACCATCCAAGTATGTAAAAAATGGAAGGGTTTAGGTTACAAAACAGCTAAGCATTACTCTCCACTACCACTCCCCGCCTCCAATTTATTCTTACTCCAGAAACCCTGTAATAATCCTCTAAGAACATTGCCAGGATTAAATTTTACCTTTTTAAAAGCGGGAGGAAAAACAACCTTGCATTCTTTTATTTCTAATTTCCATCCCACCTTTTCAGCATGGTGGCATTGTTATTTCTAGTCAAGTGAGGACACAGCTTACCTCTATACTGAGGATTGTTTGACAGGATCTGATAAATAGAGACCTGGTATTATTCCCCGTTTTACAAAAGTTTCTATTGAAATAATTCTGTCAATTTTTAATCACAACTTCTTTACATTTCATGTAATTATAAGGATTTCAAATAATTTTTAAAATTGATTTTAAAACAGCAGCAAAAAATGTAACAACACAAAGTAGATTTATGCTTATGTGCCACCAATTAAGCTAATAAAGAATATCATAACCAAATTATCTTTCCTTCAGGTAGTTCTGATTACAAGAATTATTAATAAGAATAATCAATAAGCATATTTTCCTTATGATTAAATTCCATGCTTACACAGCTTTAAAGTTGAAATATCATTAGTACGCTATTGCCATAAATGTTTTTTTTCCATTTGAGCACAGATTTAGTAAATAAAAATATATATTCACTGGTATTTACTTCTAGTCTGTCATACTATATGCATATTTATAACTAATACAAAAGTGTAAAAAGAAAAACAGTACTTTAAATATACATAGCATAGTTAAATAATTTCAATAAATTTGCTTTTTGTTCCTTTACAAACCCTCTGAGTTTTTAAAAAAAAAAAAAGAAGTTTTACAAATACATCTTAGTCTCCAGTGAAAATATAAGGGGGAGAGTTGCAAAAGATGATCCTATTAGAAAATAGAATTTTGTACTCTAGATATTCAAAACTATCTGAACAAAACATAACTGCTATTTGTAGTGCTAATAAAGCACAAGGATGAATGAATGAAAAAATCATCTACTGTTTAAATTTACTTTTACTGTAGAACCCTGTGTGTAAAAATTAGTTGAAGTTAAAAAGGGGGACACAATATGTGAAACAGCCACAGTTTTCCAGTCATTCTAAAAACAGGTTGCAGTGGCTATCAATAAAGCCATTCTGTTATTATGCATTTGGAAGTGTGTTTATGGATTTCAGAGTTTGTTATCAATATTTTGATAATGTGCAGATAGTTGCTTACCTCCTTTTCAAGGCATCTACTCACACAGAGTTGACTAAAATATGTCTGTATTGTCTGACAACACTACTCTTATTAAAAAAAAAAACTCCAAACCAACAACATGGCTATATATGAAGTTAGGACTTTTTCTTTGGATTATCAAATAATTTTTTCTTTGGATTCTCAACAAATATTTGTCTAGAAATCCTTTTCATGTTCTCATTTTACAATTTTCAAAGTTCACATACTTGCCCTTCAGGAAGAATCAACTACCACTTTCTGTCCTTTGACAATCAAGGTTGAATCAGTATTAACCCCCAGAGCATTATTTTAAGCACTGTGAAGTACAGAGGAAACACCCCATCAAAATGGGTTAAGTCGTATTCCTGTTCCTAGTGGTGAGAAAGGATTCACTTTGGCCCACATCAAAGCATCATTCAATGAAATGGCAGATTTTCCATCCTCAAGGAAGAACACTGGACCCTGTACAGCAAAAGAGTTTAGATGGGGAAATAAAAAGAAAGCACACAGGTATTGTGTAAAGGTCACCACAGCAGAAAGCACATTTTATCTGAGAAGGACATGAAAATCTTACTTACAACTATCATCTATGTTCATGCAAAAATTGTACCCCACTGACTTACAACTTTGATAACAGTTACACATTATAAATTGAGGGAACTTGCTGTGTTTCCAAACCTGGCTACCCAATATTTCATAATATTTTAACTTTTTATTTTTAATAATATTTTTATTATTATTTTATACATGCTTGTCAATTATTCCAGAATTACATTTAGCCTGAATTAGAAACCAAGGTAACAAGCTTTTTTCCTTCAGAACACTGTCCATATTTCATGGTGTCTGTCATTACCTATGCTGATCTGTGCTTTTTCCTAACTACAAAAAAAACTCCAATATAATGCCTCCCCAAATTGTTTGAAAACATGGAGTCTACAGAATAACTTTAAATGCTCACTATGAAAAGGACAAACCCACTTCCATTTATCTGATGGAAAAAGAGCTATTTGGCAATTTATTCATTTGACAAAACCCGGTGTCAAAGCTGCAATTCAGTTTAAGCGCTTTCTTCAAAGGTTGTGCTCTCCAAACTTCCTACTTAAAACCTGTAAACCCAACGCAATTTGGCTGCTATACCTTAGTATTAACAAAGTGATTTGTCAGCTGATCTGCGTGCCTAAAGCAATGACTCGTAATGTACACTAATCTGGAAATAAGGATATTGTAGATGACAAGCTGGTGACACCATATTTGCTATTTCTGATGAATGGATTATAACAATGGCAGCTTTATGTGGCTGTTAGCAAATGTTGAGAGGACAGCCCTAGTCAGAGACCACTGATCTAATGTCAAAGTGTTGACAGCAAGTATTTTTAGATTGATGGTGTGCAGCTGTAAATTTTGTTTACCTCAAAAATCCCACTAGCATTTTGCAGTCTCCAATTTCTGACATAAAACTGTCTCTCTTTGCACTGGACAGAGGAAACACTCAGTATCATCTAAGAGAGTAGACTCACACTGAGGCACTGTCTGAAGATAGTAGTATTTTCAGGATCTGTCAATTTCCTCTTTATTGAAGTAACAATATATACAACAGAGGTGTTATAAGGACTAATGAATTTTGATCATAGAATCATAGAATCAACTGGGTTGGAAGAGACCTGAGTTCAACCTTTGATCCAACACCACTGTGATTATCAGATCATGGCACTAAGTGCCAAATCCAGTCTCATTTTAAAAACCTCCAGGGATGGTGAATCCACCACGTCTCTGGGCAGGCCATTCCAATGCCTGATTTCTCTCTCTGTAAATAATTTCTTTTTAATATCCAACCTAAACCTCCTCTGGCATAGCTCAAGCCCCTTCCCTCTTGTCCTATTTTTGGTTGCCTGGGAGAAGAAATCAGCTCCCACCTGGCTACAACCTCCTTTCAGGTAGTTGTAGAGAGTGATGAGGTCACTCCTCAGCCTCCTCTTCAGCTCTATGTGGGGGATGCTTAAACATATTTGAATATTTAGTCTTCTAATGTCTGGCTTTAATTAGTCATGAATCGGAAATTTTATAGCATGTATTTCCATAGTGATAAATACCAACACCAGGAAAATGTTAGTATGTGGTTGAAGATAAATAATTTCCTGGCTTTATTCAAGCTGTGGTGAGGTAGTAGGCAGAAAATTACATGCACTTTAGACAGAACATCTAGTCTTTCACATGGAAATTAAAGTTTTGGATTTGGGAAATGACAATTACTTGATTGGACAATTCTTTATATATTCTTTATATTCTTATATAGCAGATGTCAGTGTTTGTCATCTTAACTCTGTTGCTGTGATAACAAGGTAAACATTTTTCCTCCCAAATGATGGGAGGTACCTTATATTTATGGCAACCTTCCAACCAGTCCATGCTATCACCAAGAAAGAACACTTCAGCTCTCTGAAACCATACCTGTATCTTCAGCCCTGTCAAACAAGAGATATGAACATCTGAATGACTAGGAAGATTTGATCCAGTGACACAGTCTGGCCCAACCATTCCTTTCAGAGGCTCTTCCTGAATTCGTGATACGAGTACTGAATACATCTCTCTCTGTGATTCTGATGGTGGGGTGCAGGGCAATTCACCGCTAGGCCTATCAACACAGAAGATATTTGGTTTTCAACTATACTTCTTAATATGTGTTAGAAGTTAAGAGCCACAGAGCACTTTGGTTTTTTCAGTCATATTCAGATTTTACAAAGGAAATAAATTTACAACTAAACAGTTAAATATTACCAGTCTCACTCATGGTAATTTTATATTTTTCCACCTACTTGTTTAATTGTGTGCAAGCTCTCCATGCATCTAATTCCTCAGAAAGCTGTTCAATTTTCAAAGGTAAAGATACTTCTCGTCTTTTTAAAAGCTGACTGAAAAGAAATACAAGTCCAAATTAATTCTACCAATGAGTATTTTCGTAGAAGAAAAACAAGACAGACAGAAGTAATATAAAAACATTTCTGATTGGATATGGAAATAACTTTATGGAAATAAATTGATCCTTCACAATAATCACTATATTAAATCTTAGAAATACTAATACTAGATATAAAAGTATACCTTTTCATTTAAATTTGATTTTAATTATCCTCATTTACATCTTATTTAATTAGCTCTATTTTTTAATTTGAGGCTGCTCTATATTTTAAGGCTATATGCGTTCTTATTTCTTAATAATGTCAATTTTACTAAAATAAGGACCTATTTTGCCTATATATGTAGATATTGTAAAAATACAGTGAGAGAAACACGGTTCCACACATGCTCTGGGACAGCCTAGTTTCACTTGTGGAAAACTGCTTCAAAACCCTTGCAGTGGACACATTTGTTATTTATCAAAATATAAAATACAGGACAGATACTACCTGACCTAATTCAGCCATCTTTCAGTTGTGTTAGGATGCCTTAAAAATGTCCAGCTGATATGTAAGCCTCTAAGTGTCCAGTTTAAAATGGGCTTGAATCTAAAAATCCATGAATCCTGAAGATATTTGGCAATCCAAGAATAAAACTTAGAGCTTGTTACTAGTCTATTAATATCCATATCAGAATAGCCCTTCTGTAAAAGCTTGTATTTCCTCTTGTTATTTCTGGAGGTTCAGAAAAGAAGAAAAAAACAACAACAGACAAATGCTCCTTTTCCCCATCCTTTCACCAAGTTTGAGACATGAGGATGGCTAAGAGGAAAAACACATTGGTCATTACCTTTGATAGGCAATTTGATAGGCAAAAATATCAGGAGGCGTAGGAAAGCTCACAATTCTAGTAAGGTGTGAAAGGACTGAACAACATATGCAACAATATTATTCTCAATGAAGAGCCAAAGGAGCTGAAATTATTAGCAAAGCTACAGTGATCTGTTAGAGCAGCCTAGTGGAGCACTAGCAACTAGAATAATGCCAGCACAACTTGCACTATGAAATCAGTGACACCTTGGCCTTGCTACTCAGCAAGTTAGGTGACAAAACAAAGAAGAATTGACAGCCCCAAATTTTGAAGGAGAAGTGGAAATTAGTCAGCTGGATATTATTACTGACAAGAAGACTAAATTGTGATTATAGTCTGAGGAAGGAATACTAAAGTATTTACCACAGATAAAGATGATCAACCTTAATCTTTCTCCTGTCTAGTCCAAGTTGGTTGGTTCAAGTTCAAACGGGGTCAGATGAAATCAGGCATACCAAGTGAAATCAAATAGATCAAGCTGAGTAGGATCAAGTGAGTTAGGTCAAGCTGGATAGGGCTGAGTCAGGCCAAGTCAAGAGGGCAAAGTTGGGTCATGTGAAGTGATTAAGGTCAGGTCAGGTCAATTGGATCAGGCTGAGCTGATTCAAGTCAGTCAACTCTATTCAGGTGGGCCTAGTGCAGTCAGATATAGTCAGGTGACTGGTTGGGCTTGAGTTGCACCAAACAGGCAGGACCAGGCCAGGCCAGATCAAGTGGGCAAGGTCAAGTGTATCAATGTCTGGGAATATTAGCTCACTAAAAGAAGGCCAAGCTGTGTTTCTTGGTGAGAACCAAGCTACTGCCCAGTCAAACTCCAAAGTCAGAGCTTGTCCTTTTTGCTACCGAGCAAGTCTTGGCAAATGATTTACAGGTAGATACAAATTAGAAGTGCTACTGTCAACATCCAGTCATGCATGGAAGTAACGCTGAATACTTATCTCCTTCTAAAAATTGTTTTTCTTACAGAACTAAGAGTTTGACTGATATCCTGCTGTCATAACTCCTTGCATTACCTCAGAAACTTCTATGTGTATAATGCATAAATAAAGAGGGTTCTATATGCAAGCATGGCTACACATTTACAACTTAGAACTGGGAATTCAGGTATTTTTGTTTTTCTTTTTGTTAGAAGGGGAACTTGAGGACAAGTGGGGGCAAGGTATTGTATATGCCATAATAAGGACTGGTATTTCTCAGTGGTAATGAAAACATAGTATTACCTTGTATACTCATACAGTGCAGGTACAATGCTATTGTACTGTCTTCTGATAGCAAGTAAAGCACCAATGTAACCACATAAAATCAGCAATTCATTCCGAAATCTAAAAAAATGACAAGTATTAATCATAAAAAACAACACACATTTGCAAAAATACTAGACAACCTCATATTCACATTATAATTTTAAACCCTAGTTTATGCATCCACCTTTTGTGGAAAATACATGTTTTCTGATTATGCTTACTTTCTGTGTAATGGAATTAGTAAAACAAACTTCATATGTTTTATACTGATCTCCATTATTAAATTTTAAATGGCACGTGCAACACAGTTTTTAAGCACAATTATGCAAAATTCAAAAAAAAAACCCCAGTATCACTCAGAACTTTTAATGTGATAGAACCCTAAATGTAAATAAAATTGCCCCAAATATTGGCATGGATTTCAGTTTCACCATTTTTCCCCAAATTTATTCTCCCTTTAATTCTTTACACGTATGCTTGTGCAGGAACCTAGGCCTGATTTCAACCATCTGTCATAAAGATGAACCACAGCTATCCAGCTATTTTAGAGTTAATTCTGAGAGTGGCAGCTCAACCTTCCTTAACATTTTGATATAAAAGCCCACATTATTAAAGAGCCCACTGCTCTTTTTCTTCAGGAAACTGAAACCAGAGCAGACCAAAGTGAAGTTCTTCCCATAAGACCAACATTAATTCACCCACTGTAAATACTCCACAGAGAAAGAAGCAGTATTTTTTTTTCTTGCCAAACCTTCAAAATTTAGGAAAATTCCACATTCTATTCTCCAAGAACTAGCCAGCTTTCTGAAATTTTCTTTGTATCCCTCTTCTGGTAAGCAAAGAATGATACTTACAGTGTTCACCTACATATATATATATACACATATATATATACACACCTCCACCCCCACACATATAAATATATATGTTTATTTATTTATAAGTTCCAAAAGTTTTTCTTAATGAAAGTTCCACTTTTCTAAATAAGGAAAATATACTCACTCACTACATTTATGCAACATTAATTGTTCAGTGCGTATATAACTTAGAAGATCAAGATATGGAAAGACTGAATCTAAAGTCCAATCTGAGCCACAAAGTTGTTCTGTTGAAAAATAAAAATAAAAATATCTCAAGAGCAAGTTACACAAAGGACTTGCACTTTAAAAAGTTTCTTTGTCCAAATACCTACCTTTCACATACTGAATGCCAATAGGGAGAGCCCTTTCAGGTTCTGTGCTTAACAGATAGTACTTTATCGCTTCAAATATATCTCCATCTGCCTGCGCTATCTCTGCCAGCTGCATACATTCTTCTACATCAGGAAGATTGCACTGGAAAGGAACGTTTTGCCAGAAAATTACTGAAATGTTCAAACAATTCTTTAAGATGCAGAGAATTACTCATGTTTGCACATAACAATAAGAAAAAGTTCTCTCTGAAG
This sequence comes from Campylorhamphus procurvoides, assembly GCA_013396655.1. Classification (NCBI taxonomy): domain Eukaryota; kingdom Metazoa; phylum Chordata; class Aves; order Passeriformes; family Dendrocolaptidae; genus Campylorhamphus; species Campylorhamphus procurvoides. The sequence goes on from WBMV01007010.1 coordinate 694,349, forward strand.
GAGTCACTGTTTGAAACACTTACCTGCATATAAAGTCATTAAGAAAGATATCTAGATCAGAGAACTACAGAGGAGGAGAATGTTCTGTAACTTTAATTTAAACAGTACCAGTTTCCATTGCTAATGTTTTTGGGAACTTTTTACTACTGCTTAAAAAATGTGCAGTCTGAGTTGAACCTTAAGGGAGTTAGCAGAGCATGCCCTTCTACTGCTGAAGAGGAAAGGGGGTTTTAAGGATATTATAGACATAAGATATTAAAACTCAGACTAGTAAAGAAAGCTTATTGGCCAAGACATGACTAGGTGGCAAGTCTAGTAGGTTGTAAATTATATGGGCAGGTAAGTCTGAAGACCATAAACTACTTCAGAAAGTTAGCTGTGCCATAGAAAGAGTACCCAAAGAGCAGATTTAAAGAACTAAATTTCTTGCACAATACTGAAAATAAAGCCAGTGAAGACTAAAAGAGCAAAGAAAGGTATGTAACATATAAGACTGTTAGAGACAAATTCATCCTACAGATTTATTTGGCTGTAAGTTTTTTGAAATTGGAAAACGAATCAATACATAGCTTCTTATTAACATTCAGGTGAATATTTTTATATTGTACCTTTTCATGCAGGTCATTTATTTCTGCTATGCATCCAGGATAAAAAGCACCTAGTTTCACTAACTGCAGTTTATTATCAGGAATCATCATAAGAAGATCAGCTGCTAAATCCCTGTACAAAAAAAAAGACAACATGTAGTTACTCTTGGTGGTTTGTAATAGGAAGAAACTGTTTTCTCGTTTACATTCCTTTTATAATGAAGAGTTTACTGAGAACAACACTATTTCCAGAGAAGTGCAGAAGCAAACTCAGTCTCTAAGAATATTCTGGTGCAAGAAATGAGGCTTAATCTATTCATCTTTTTGAGGAAGTCATTAGTTAATTTTCTGCTGCTTTACTTGGTTTAATTAAACAGCTGTGCAATCCCTAACCATTAGAACCACCTCAAAGTGAGGTGGAAGAATATATGAGCAGGGATGGGAAGAGAGAGTAGGAACTATCCAATTTGAGAGAAGGAAAGATGATAAGGTGGTTCTGGGTCATGGAACCACTCTCAGAGTTCCAGGCTTCTAAAGCTCCATAACATCAGCATAAAGCATCTCTCAGTCATTCAGAATGGTCAGTGCTTCTGTGATATTAAAATAGAGATGACACAAGAAAACAATGTGACACCTATTTTCATCATTCTCAAAGGAAAATGGTTTTTAGCAAACTGACATTTCTGAAATTTTACTAACTTTTTACCATTTGTTACCTCATCCTAAACACAACACCTGTAATATTAGGAAATTATTCTGAAACAATTATTCTATTCAAATTTTAATAACTGGTTATTCTGGTTGTTCTGTAACTCTTATTCATGCAAACATGATTTCTTCTGTGACCCACAAGACTGATTTCCCCCATGTAAGGCAAAAAATCCAACCAAGTTCCTCAGGATTTTCAGAATGGGGTCCTTGGCTTAAAAATGTTCAAGTAAGCTATTGTCCAATATTTGTGACTGCTTTCTAAACCACTGTCAATGGGAAATTAGAACACAATCTTATTTTTACCCTTAATAAAGTCACACACTTTTCAAATCTCTCTGTCTGTACACAAGCAAAATACCTGTATCCAAGTGATGGAAAGCTAAAAGGAAGACATTGAAACAGTAATGAACAAACCCTCATATTACTTTACAGAGGCAATACTCAACAGAAAACAAAGTACACAGCAAATCTACAGGGCAACTTACTTAAATAACAAAAAAAAATAGTTTTCCAATGCCTTTTGACTGCCTAAAGAAATTAATGCCAAGAAGTCTTTGAAAAATGTGTTATGCTATTACTGTGCAATAGCTATTTCAGCAAGTTACAGAAGCACTTTTTCAGAATATAGGATATTTCACAAGTTCTTTAACTGTTTTCAAAATCAGTTACTCACATGTGCTAATCTTCATAAGCAATTTAAACATTTTTTTAACATGACTAGAAGTTGTTTTGCAAAAAATCTGAAATCTAATGTCTATTTATAAAAAAAAATAATAAAAAAAAAATTCAAAGAAGCCCTCATGTAATGGCCTACATATTATGTTACCTGGAATGATTTTTAAGAATCAAGCATAAAGATAAAAATGAGGTGGCTGAGTTTGCATAGGCAGAATTCAGTATCTCAAGTAAAATACGACTAGCCTTCTGAATCGTAGAAGGTTGCTTTTAACAGAATTTAGGTGTTAAACACAAATAAAAATGATAAACACACAGTTTCGCAAGGCTGTAGTTTTGGGGAAGAACATGTATGTTTAGTTTTGTCTTTTATTTGTTTTGATTTTATATTTTAGAGCACTTCTAAAAACCACCAACCAAAACCCAAGAAACACATCACCAATAACTGATTTCTTTAATAACCTGTCATGATCCTTTTGGTATTCCTTTAATGTCTACAATTAAGTGCCTCTCTACAATGGAATGTTTCCAATTATGGATATCCCTAAGCATAAAAACCAGTAAAAACAAAAAGGGAACCCTTCAAATATCAGAGACCTTGAACTCCAGCTTCCCCATAAATGATCATTTAAGTGCAGTGAACAAAGAGGTATTATGCTGTGTCACTGTCTCTTTATTACAAAATATGAGATTCATGAATCCCTGATCTTTTCTTACAGAATAGAAAAATACGCTGTAATGGCTGAAAATCAGAATCCAGGATTGCAGGGTCTAGCTGTAATAGGCGTTCAGTATAGTGTATGAAACTCACTGAGAAATTCAGATGTACACCATGCAGTACACAATTTAAAAATTTTCACATATACCAGTGTATGCTTCTGTATATGTCAGAAGACTGCAGAAGCTTCATGTACCTAAACATAACTGCCATACTATTATAAATACTTGTTACAGCCCTGAGATCAGAACAAGCTTTTATTATGGAACTGGAAAAATTATACACTGTTTTTCTTAACTCCAGTGCTTCCTATCAGAGGCTACATGAAAATCATCCTTCACAATGAAGGCAGGGAGATCAAAGAAGGAGCTTCAGAGACTTTAAAAGCTGCAGAAGGAGTTGACAAAACAACCCTGTTAAAACTGGTGCATTGCAGACCTGCTAAATCACTGCAGTATGAAAGGAGCAAGCCATCAATTTCTTATTTTATCTTTTGCTACAATGCTTCATTGTCTAAGGCAGGCTAAAGGCTCCAGAGAGAGGAGTTCCACTGTGTTTCTCTCAGGCTGCTTCTAGATACTTTAGCATTAACTGTAGCAGAAAAACTGATTATTAATTGTAGTATCTGTTTAGGTATGCATTTTCTATGAAATGTTAATTATGAACACCTATACAGCTGCCAAATATACCTTAGAACAGTTTTCAGCTTTTTTTGGGGAGATAAAAACCAAGAAGCTGTATTCTTCAAAGTAAAACCACTATAAGGAGGAAAAGAGAATTTAGTAGAGAAGGTTTCCCCTATATGCAACAGAGAAATTACTTCTGCAGAATTAAATAGTAATCCTTTTTCATCCCTAAATCTTTTCAGCTATCTTGTATTCCTAATACCAATATAAAATAATTCCTCAAACTCTTAGCTTTTTTATTTTTCAAACAAGTACTTAAAAAGCACTTCACAGATCCTACTTGAACTTCTGTTCCTTTTGAGTTTTTAATTCAATTCCAGTCTTATTTGTTTGAAGCAGTTATTTTTACTCAAGACAGACTAGGATTGTATATGCTACCTTTTGCCCAAGTAGCTAGGTTTTTTTTTTTCAGTGGGTTTCATCCTCTGTTTTACAATGACTCTTATTTACAATGCATTCAGAACATGTTTTGAAATTAAAGCAGAACATTTGCACGACATGTACTTCAAAGATCTAATAGAGCAATTCTTACTCAAGCAGCAATTCTCATTCTACCTACCCATGGTGGTTTGGCCTCTACAAAAGTTTCAGAATAACACACCTTGATTGTTTTGTCAGGGAAAAAAGAATAATAAAAATCTTCTTTGGATTAAGAAATTCTTACCATGTTGTTACTGCCATACATTTTCTTGCTAGTAATTCTAGGGCATAATGTGTTGCTTGTGCTGCACTTTCTCCTAAGACAGTACCCACACTGATTGCCAGCTCCAGTTCATTTCCACGAATCAGGTTTGCCATCGCAAGCTTGCCCAGTGAAAAAATTATAAGCATTTTTGTGATTCACCATGTTGAGCATATGACATTAATTTATGAGAATACCTTTTACAGAAGGACAAAATATGCAATAATTAAAGTAAATTTTATATAATTTGCGTCCCTTGCATGAGTAGATAATAGTGCACTATACCTTAATCAGTTTTTAAATAACCAAATAGATATCCTTTAGCAGAATTTTTCTTTATTCAGCCTAAGAGATTACACAAATATGATACCTAAAAGGTGGGATAGGAATTCCATCTAGTCTCAAGTAACAACACTAGCTTTCAGAGGATATATTTCCCATCTCTTTCAGTGAAGGGAGACTCAAAAAAAAAAAAAAAAAGGAAACCAGGAAGGATTCTCCAGTTCTTACATTCTCTGGGCAACTAGAGTTGCTGATAGACATAGCAGAATGGTAAACAGTAAGAGACTAAACAAAAGCTTGGAATATAGCTATTTTGGAATACAGGCATTAACTGATTCTCGATTTCTCTCTGAACAGCTCATTTAGATGGAATTATACTTTTTGGGGGGGATAGAGGAGAAATACATGCTAAGTCAGCAATAAAAAAAATCCAGAGAATTTGTAAAACTACGAACAAAATGAAAAATCTAAGAAAAGGTTTCCTACATGTCAGTTTTAATTTTGTACTGAGAGGTGGGTGTTTTCCTATTTACTTTTTCATTTAGACTGTGAATTCCTCAAGGCAGAGATTGCATCTTCTGTAGAACAGTAACTATCAGTTTGGAATGGGTATTTTGAGTCACCATAAACAATAAACAATAACACTTACGTGTATTTATGTAAGGTACTTAAGAACCTTATATTTTCTAATATAACAAGATACTGCATATACAATCCAATAGTAACATATTACTTTCTATGAGAGAAACCTTGAATTTAATAAAATCAAGGGAGTTTTGCTACTAATTTTAACACTGTAAGGAACTAATTCTGCATAAATAAAAAAACCAAATAAATATAAAAATCAAATATCAAGTACAAATAAAGTTTTAGAACGTGATGCATAAATTTTAAAACACATGTGGAGAAAGAAAGTCAATGTGAGCTTTTTCATAGTTGAAGAGAGAAAATAATTACCTCTATATTTTCAACAGCCAGATGACAACATGCTGCAAGCACTGCATGGCCATCCTGGAAATACCAGTCTGCCAGTTCTTTACTGACATTGTGCAGGAGCCTGCAGGAACAAAACATGGATTCTGCAAGGTCACTTTAAGGCTGGAGCATTTTGGTTCTTAATTTATGTAAAATTCACCACATTTCCTTCTGTACCTCAAAAATTTCTATATTTGACTTACAGATAATGACAACTAACTTGAAAAAATGCAACCTGTTTGAGTTTAATCCACTATTTATGTTGGTGTATACTCAGAGAAGTCAGTTTCCCAAAATCTACATCAGTATGAAAATGTCTCTTCAGACTTACAGAAGAAAAATCAATTATTTGGATATCCAATCTGTATCTCTAAACTCTGCACGAATACTTCTCTAATTGCTCAAAAATTGCACTTGTAAATGAAGTAACTACGCAGCCTCTAAACTACTTTTGTTACTACACCTATAACTTGATAATATAATTCAGGTTTTTGAGAACTGTTCTAAACAAGAACAGATGCATGCTTTGGGTTTTTTTAAGGGTATGAACAATGAAAATCAGAGAATCATAGAATGGTGTGAGTTGGAAGGGACCTTAAAGATCATCTAGTTTCAACCTCCTGCCACAGGCAGGGACACCTTCTCCTACACCAGGTTACTCATAGCCCCACCCAACCTAGCCTTAAACACTTCCACAAGTTCTCTAGGCAATCTGTTCCAGTGACCCACCACTCCTACAGTAAAGAATTTTTTTCCTAATATCTAATCTAAAACTACTCTTTCTCAGTTTGATTTTCAGCATACACTGCCAGAATTGTCACTGATGACAAAGAGGAAAGCTTCAGGAAGAGAAAATAATAGGGGATAAGAGATACTTGTTAATGCTAAATCTTACTCTACTTAACCAAAAGTTCTAATTTAATGTGCTATATATTTAAGTGCATAGGAATGCATATTAAATATCCTAAATATCCTTTAAATATTAAAGGAAGTGAAAAGGACATTTATAATGCATACAAATGAAAAATCCATTTTGCACCAGGAGGAGTCACAACAGGGAAATTAATCTACATCAGGCAGTTAGTAACTCTATTAACTATGCATTAGAAGATGCAATACTTTTTTTAATTCTAAATTGCAGATGCCAAATTAAACCACTAAGCTTTATCTCCCTTAATGACTTTACATTCTACACTAAAATGAGGTTTTAGATATAAACTAGAACAATTTACTCATTATAATCATCTGTATTGTTTCCACCAGAATTTGAAGATCTGCTTGTTGTGGAGGGTGGTAACATTTGTATGTTTCCTTCACAAGCTGCCTGGAAGTGAATAAAAAATAGATTAATCAATGTACAATTCAAACTGAAGATGAAAGACAATTTTTTAACAACAACAACAAAAGTAACCTATGATCTATAAAAATCCTTCTGAAGCCCAGTTATGACAAAGAAAGTGTTTAAATGTTTAAACTAATTAACTTATAACTAAATCTTTGCCTAGTTTTATCCAGCCATACAAGAAATTCTACAGAAGCAATAGACCTCTTCCTTCCTATGCATTTGTGCATAACTTTTTGTATATGCTTAAAACAGACAGTGAGGACTACAACCTTGATTTTTACATCCCAAGGAGCAAGTGGCAGATAGTGGCATAGTCCGAACTTTTTTTGTGCCTGGCAATAATTTATTTCTAACATTAAATACAAAGAGATCAGTGTGCATTAAAATTAAATCAGTTGACAAGGTGGTGTTTGCTCAAGGGCTAGACTCAATTACCTCAAAGGTCTTTTCCAACCTAATTGATTCTGTGAAATTCTTTTTTGTGCTTTAAAATGTAGCTGGGATAAAATCATTAAATCTCAGGACTGAGTTAAGAAGGAAAGTAAGTCCTGATATTCTGTCGCTTGATATTACCTGATTCAACCTTTGAGACAAAGATCATTCTTTAAGGTGCAATATCTCTCTGTAATCTCTCTCTTACACAAAAAATAAGATCTTTCTAAAGTTTTAATTTGCTTTAAGGTTCCAACTTTATAACTTGTTAAATCTAAGCATGTATCGAAGTTCCATTCTTTACATTATTCAGCTATTCAGCTAAAACATTCAGACAGACAATTTCTCAGTCGAAATGGAAGAGAAGTTCAATCCTACATGTCTTTGATGTTAAAAGCAATACTGACTGTTGAACATCAGGTTCTTTTTCAATCAAAATTAGCATCAAGTGTTCATTATGGTCATTTGATTGCAGTTTAGAATAATCAGGCTTTAAATCTGTAAACATGAGGTACATTCTTATGATTTCTACATAAAAACTGGTCAATAAAATATGGAAGTAAAGACTAGGGTATCATTATTCAGCTATTTTGCAGAAGTGAACAGAGCTAGTCTCTAAATATGCTTGTCATATTCAGAGTTCTAGGCTAGTAGCTAAATACATCTCCCTCACTGATATACATAGCAATACCTGTGCAATAAGAAGAGCCTCTTTAAGTTGACCTTTTGAAGTAAAGAAAGAAATTAGTTTCTTCACATCTCCAGTAGCTATACAGTATGGGATGACATCATCATTTTCTTCCTGAATTAACTGATCAGCTCTCCTAATTAAAAAAAGAAAGAAATAAACAAAAAAGATCTACATATATGAGCAATCACCAAACTTATCTCTACGGTGTAGGTGTTAGATGAAGCCATCTAAAGTTCACTGAAACCCATCTGCCTTTGCAGACTTAAACTACGGATAGTACACTAAAGAGTTTACAGTTAAAGTTGCAACTCTTTGATTCTTGTACACAAAATTGTTGAAATCCTTCACAGTTCCATCCCAAAGCTTACTGAGCAAAAAGTAACAGAACTGGAAAGCTATAACAAAAGACGAGTATAACTGATATTAGTATCCATCTGTCCTAATTGTCTGTATCCTTTTTTGGACTGAAGCTACAATTTGCCAGCATATTTTTATTATCTTACCTTTGCATTAACTTCCTCCAATATTTCATTGATACACCAGGCGCAACGGAGAGAGCTTTGTCCCACTAGAAGAAAGCAGCAATACATTTAACCTGACCATTTTATTTGGGGAAACAGCCATATTTTAAACTAGTTTAATTTTTCTTCCAATAAATACAAAGTGACAAGAGGTTAAATAAGGAATGAGTTATGCTTTAGACTGCATATGTTAAAAATAAGCTAATTGGAAGATGATTCCTTTTTTTGGGACTTTGGACCCATTTATTGCCTCCCCATCTTTGCTAGGATGGCTGATTTTCAGAAACCTTCATATTTTATTATTCTTCAAAAATGTTCTGATATTTTACCTCTCCAAGCTCTACCATTAGTTCACAATATCGCTGGATTTGTCCTAATCTTAAATGTATTTCTGCAGCTTCTTTGAGCCTCTCCTCTTTGCTTGGTGCACCAATACCACCTCCAAACTTAGACATCTTTACTGTTGTCAGCTCTTGTGCCTTGGACTGAGGGGGGAAAAAAAAAAAAAGTTTTCTGTGCTGAAAATAAGTTTTCTTAAGAAGGCACTACTGTCATATATTACAGTGGAATACAAAGACTATCATTACAGAAAAAAAATCCTTTTGAAAAAAGGTTAATTGGAACTGATTTCAATTAGATTACAATGAACTGTTTATATTGTTCAAGTAATTGTGTTAGAGTTTTGTTGTACAAATACATTTTCTAAAATTATCTTCCTGTAATATCTTTATAATTTTTTTTATTCTCAAATATTTTCTCATATGTAATAGTGTCCCTCAGATATCCCTTATAAAAATTGTGATTTTTTGAAACTTAAAATTTGATAACATAAACCATGGAGAGCTGGAAATTGAACATGTACCATTATAATGTCCACATAAAGAAATAATAAAGACAGCAGGCTCAAGTGGTTGACAATAGGCTTTGTGGTTTGTTCTGCCATGCCCCATTAATCTTATGGCCAAGAAATGATTTATATTTCCAAAGAGTGCAATTTTTATATTAGAAGGAGAAATAAGGCCAACTTTCTTCATCTGGCAGAGTTTGAGAAACAAATCACAACAGAATTACAGTTAACACAGGAAAATAAAAAGCAAAAACAGCTTCATGTTTCAAGAATTTTCAGTTTAATTATATCATCAATGCACATTGATGGCATTTGGCTATTCATGGCGTTACAGTACCATATATGGAAGATGGAGAACAAATTTTGAATATTCTTCACCAAAGTAAACTGCCATGTAGACCAAAGGCAGCTCACAAGGATCTGTTGGTTTGTTTGTGTTTTTTTTGTTTGTTTGTTTTTTTAACAAACCATGTTACTTTTTTTCCTCAGCACTTCTATATTTTTTATTATTTTCATGCTGAAGTCTTCAATACATCCTCTCTGTTTCCTAAAAACAGTAAAAACACAGTTGCTCTACACCCCTACTTCATCCTGAAATGTCTTGGTGCTGCAATGCCATTATCCAGTTTCCTAAGGAAAAGACAGGATTATCACTCCTTAACGAGCACTCAGCATTACCCTATCCCTACTTTCTCTTAAAGCTCTCAAACAAGATTCTGAGTCAGCAAAAAGGGGATGAAATGACTAGCAATGACTGTAGTGACTCTAGGTCAAAAATAAACAGACTGCTTGCACTGCACAAGCCAAGAATTTATGTCTTCTCAGGCTAACTGGCTCAGAAATCTGATTTTTTGGACACAGGGACACGTTTACAGGGCTTCACAGGATTAGCCGAACAGCTGCTATTATTACAGTTAACAACATCAATAAACTTAAATCACTTAAGAGTCATAAGATATGTAGGACACTTAAAGACCCTGTGATTTTGCAAAAGAGACAAGTCTGCAACAGCAAACAACAGGTGATACCTGGCAGGTATTAGCTCTGGGGGTGGCAAGTGGATTCCCTGATCCTATACCAGTATATTACCTTTCCTCTATTTACAACCCAGTCATCAGAGTATGGGATTCTTTTAGTATCCCTAAGAACTCCCTGAGAGAACCACAAGTTTGCATATTCTGCACAAACTGCATGTCTGGTTGCATATTCATACATGCAGCTACTAATAAATTTACGACCTAGTACTTGAATTTCACCTTCACATCTCAGTCACTCTTAAGCTGCATATTTGTATTAATGACAGGTTCTTGTTTTTCTGCTCCTTCTTCCAGAAAGGTACAGAACATATTTCTGCTAACTGTCCTGCATTTTCAGATGTGAATTCCCCTGTTGCTGCATCTGAACATAGCTACACACTTCATGTTTATATAACTAATTAATCAAGTAATTTGACTTTACTGAATATAAAAGTACAGTGTATATAATAGGGAGGACAAATTGACTTCATAGCTGAAGCTTTGCAACTTCTTTTAATTATCTTGAAAAATGCTTTTCTAGTTAATAACTGTAACCTAGCATTTTAACACTCAGCATGCAGTATGAAGTCACCCAGACTTAGATACTATTGTAACAGACCGGTATTGCACAAATATTTTTGGACATGAAATAAATTGTGACCCTTTTGTAAAGCACTAAATGTTACTTTTGAAGAGTGAAATACTAAATGGACTAACAACCACTTCCACATACTGTTTATGCTTCACTTACCATTCTAAATCTAATGAGATGTTTCATATGCATAATTCCTTTGCAGTAGTTTTGTGGAAGCAAACTATCATCCTGTCCTTTGATTACAGCAACCAAATCCCATAAGTTTTTGCTGCCTCCAGGAGGCTGAAATCATTAGGAAAGAAGAGTTGTATTACAGTAAAATTCAAGAGAGAAACTTGAACTTACAAAGACATGGGAAAACATTCATCAGTCAACAGCAAAAAATAAAATTTCAGACCATTTCAATATTAGAACCTTTATCATAAAGACATGAATTAGTTCAAGATACTGTAAGTCCTTCAGTCTTCTCAAATGCTATACAGATACAGTGAGATCCATGAATCTAAGTATTTGTTTATGTGTGGACGTAGTTGAGGGCTTGCCATTAGAGTTTTCCCTTTTGCTCCCAAAGAAATACAAACTATTTTGTGGCTGCTGCTGCTGGCATAAAACAATGTTCAGCTGCTCAAATGCAAGAACTGCCCCAGTACTTCTACTGGTTTTTTTTAAAGTAAAGACATGGGCCAGGTAAAAACACAGTTCCAGTGAGTGACTGCCACAACCTGGTTTACTTTCTTAACATTAAAATAGACCTATAACTGTATATGCACAGGTCATCAAGATGATTTTTTAAAAATAAATTTTAAGCATTTCCATTGGTCTAACCTTTGAATCAATCCTTCTGTAGAACTAGAACAACAGTTTAACACCGAATGAGGTCTAGAAGAGAGTGAGTATTTAAAAGTTTAACACAAAAAATAAAATCATTAAACCTTTGACCTGAAGGAGCTTTCCTAAGAATAACAGGATTACAAGTTCAGAAGTCCAATTATTTCTGAGCTGGTAAAAAGCATAATATCCTATTAGAAAAAAAATCTAAACCAAACAACAAACTCTAAATCAAAAAAATATTGTCTCTTTTTTTTGTCCCTTAAAGCTTTTATTTACCTCCTCATAGTGTAGCACAATACCTCATTTTCTGGACTCAAAAAGCACTGAGTATAGCTTAACAAAAAAGATTTTGTTCTTGGAAAATTCTAATATTCTTGTAACAGTTTTACTTTCAAATCAACATGGGATATCAAAATTTATAGGTTCTATGAAACAAGGAATTCCATAAAATATACTTTTAATAAACTATAAAATGCCCAGAATTGAAACTGAGGAAGGTCGTTTCATCATTTCTAAATCATACACTTCAATTTAGCTAGAAATCATTAAAAATGCTTTGGATGAACTAGATCTTTGTTGATCAGTGTACTGACAAATTACAACAGTGCTTAACACAATCTATAGTACCAGGTAATTTTTGTCCTTGTTCTACCCCAAATTACCTATACAGGTAAAAAGTCCCAGGAACCCAGTAGATTATCTTTTTAGCTCAATTGCCCTGAGAGGCTGCAGCAATTTATAGGAAACATTACTATGGAATGGAGCAAAGACAACAGATGGATTCTGGGGCATGGATCATCCAGATCTACACTCCCAGAACATAATACTGTCGTTTGAGCACAGACGCTTGGGCAGTTCAAACCTTACCATTAATGAGGGTGTCCTTCTGGTAAGCTCAAATTAAAAACTAACATAGTTTGATAAAACACCTATTTTCATTTTCTTGAATAGCTAATTGTTGTCAAATTAAACTATCCCACTAATTTCACTTTGCAAAAAACTGGTTTTTACAACTGACAAACAATTCAGTCATGGACACTTTTATGTGCAGAACTCTTAAGAAAACAGATCTTATTTCTAAATATTTTCTAAGCTCCCTTCAAAAAAGGAGAAAAAAAACAGTAAAGAAAGAAATTTCAGTTTTGGAGATTGGCTTCACAAGAAAAAGTCATGCATAGTGACAGAATACTTAGGTTTGCAGAATACTTACCGAAAAACATTCTGAAAACCACCTTAGTTTTTTACCTCGAGCATTTCCTGACAATTTTTCCAATTCTTGTTTAATATCCCTGGAAAATTTACCACACAGCAAAGGAGGAGCACCAGATTCCACAGCACGATCTAACACACACAAAGATTCATACATGAAAATTAAAAAAGAATAATAACCAAAAAAAAATAATAAAAATACTAATATAAAGAAAATTAAAACAATTATTACCTGTATTACCAATAATATCATCCCAACATCTATCTGCTAAGATATTTATTTGAAGAGGGTTTATAAGAGGTGTCAATGACCAGAGTCTCACAGTGGAATCACGAGAGCAGGATGCCATAGTAAATGGACGACTAGGATGGCATGTTAATCCTAGTAGAGAGGGCATTTAAAAATGTAGTCAAATAAGTTTATCTAACAACACATTTGATTAAATTACTTTATAAATTTTAAAATATATTACAATGCATTTAAATACAGAAATACAACAATTTTTTTTTTAAATTACCATATACATCTGCGCCATGATCATAAACTGTGTCCAAACATGTTCCATCTCTTGTGTCCCAGACTCGAATTGTATAGTCCCAACTTCCAGATACTAGAAGGTAAGGAATTTCAGGATTCCACATCAGTCCCCGTACTGGAGCTGTATGTCCACTAAGAACATTTATACAAGCATCTTGTGTATAATCCCATATTCGAACAGTACTGAAACAGGATAAAAGAAGATCAATGTCCATCAAATCAAATCACCTATCAATATATAATTGTCTCTCTACTTCAGCAACATTCTAGCTTCAAATTTAGCAGATTATTTACAATATATTTATAGAAGTTTAAATAAGACAGGTTGAAGTCAATGCCCTTCAGGTTTACGATGGGGTACAAAATACGCTAAAGACTGTTAATCAGTGTAAGGAGCTACTGCATTTACTACATAGTCTTTCAAAATCTGACACACACCATCAACTTATATATCAGTGAGAGAAAAAAGTTGGCCATATGCCTGCACATGCAATAAATTTTTCTGTTAGGACTCTCAAGAGGAAAAACAATATAAAGAAAAACAAAGCAAAACTGTAAAATCTTTCCTATGGCTTCAACAGCCCTCTAACAGGCCCAGGAAATTACAGATCTGTTAACCTCACTTCCTGAAAAAAAATGTGGAGATCATACTGGGTACTACTGAAAGGCATTTAAACAATAATGGAATCATCAGGCACAGGCACAGTCAACATGGGTTCAGAAAGCGAAAGTCCCAGTCAACTAATTTGATATCCTTCTATGACAAGGTCACCTGTCCAGCGGATGAAGTGAAGGTGCTGGATGTAGTTTCTCTCAGTTTTAGTAAGAGTTCAGATACTGTCCCTCACAGCATCATTCTGGACAAGTTCTCCAATGGTGGATAAGCAGGTTCATCGTGCACTGGGTGAAGGACTGGCTGAACATCAGGGCTCAAAGAGCTGTCACGAATGGGGCTAGATCTGGCTAGCAACTGGTCACCAGCAGTGCTCCTCAAGGTTTAACTCTAGGGTCAGTCCTGTTCAATGTGTTTGCTGCCAAGTTTGCTGTGAAGTTGTTTGCTGTCATGAATCACTACACTATGAACTAACAGATTTTGCTCCATGCATAAACCTCTAATGAATGATAATGGGAAAAGCAGTAGAAGCCAATACTCAGAACTTGTAATCCCTCACAAAAATATCTTGTATACTCTGCAGAGAAGTGGCTTAGAATCACAGAAAAATCCTTCTTCCTGCTTACCATGGACTGATGTGCTCTCCCCCAAAAAAGATGTCATCAAACCAACAAAACAGATGTAACTAGTATTGATTAAAAATCTCTGCAGATTCTACTTTAGTGTATTTTTGAAAAATATCAAATAAGAACAGGTCTTGCACCTGTTTCTTTAGACATAATGTAAGCAATTGGCATCCTCCTTGTATTATTCCTCAGAGTAACAGTATCAGTCACCCTACCTTTGGGAAAGCATTTGGAAAGTTTCACTGGTATGCCAGATGTGACAATTTCAGATAACAATCTTGCTGCCCAAATACTACATAAAGCTAACACCAAAGTTATAGGCTGAATCTGAACAAGGCAGAGATTGAAATTATTATACATTCAAAAAGTTTGTGAAGGTGCCAACACCACTACAAGTAAAGATCTTGAGTTTCTCTAATAGCTATGCTTGATTTTTTAAGTTTTCTAACAGTTCAGAAATACACACCCGTCATCAGAGCCACTGCAGAGGATTCCTTCTCTCAGAGGAGACCACCGTACATGAAACACCTTTGCGGTATGCCCTGCAAAAACTTTCAGTGGCTGATCAGAGCTAGTTGCCAAGTAGTAAACACGAACATTTTTATCCTCACAACCAGTAGCTATCATATCTCTGCAAAATATAAAGACCAAAATCCCTGGTCACAGAGATGATCAATGCTTTTCTAATTTAAAAATAAATATGATGTGCAATTTGCAATTTACTTTCAAAAATAGCATATTTTTGCTTCTCCTTTGTCTCTTCAAGAGACAAAGTAATTATTGATAATCCAATTAAATACACTAAATCAGACAAAAAGTTCTCATGTCATTATTAGGAATTATCCATAAAATTAACATACACCATTTAGTTGCCTGCTACATCTTCAGCTTAGCAGTCATTACAAGGAAGCCAGTCTAACTACCTTTTTCCTGGTATTGAATGTCTGCTCCCCCCTGCCCTCCCCGCTATATATTCAGCTAGAGAATTTTTTTTTTCTCTCATATATATGAAAAGATCCACCTTTGAAAGTTAAGGAAGTTTACGGTGGTCAATGAGATATGCTACTGGGAATATAGGGCTACTACTGTGAAACAGAAAATGTCAGTGTTTTACTACCACAGTGAATATCATGTTCTAAATAATTTTGTGTTTCTTTACTGGCAATCAGTTTAAATAGTAAATATTGTCATTTCTTTGGGTTAATTTTTACTTACTTGTTGTTTTGACTCCAATCACAGCCAAACACTGCAGCTGGATGTTTGTACTTGTGAATAACATTGCCATCAATGGTTCGAATAATACTGAAAACAATTACAAAGTAATATTGTAAGAAAAAAAACATTCTGAGTAAACTACCCCAAATTAAGTTTTATTCTGTGCAAATAAGCCAGATTTAAAAAAAAAAAAAAGATATACAGAAAGAATATGAGAAACCTTTATAAACAATATCAACCCCTCAGCTACAAGGCTAACTATGTATTTCCCAAGAAAACATCTAACTAGATTTCAGTGTCCATGTTCCTTCAGAGGGGCTGTGAAGATGTCCACTATAGTACTTCCTTCTTGAAAAGATCCTCATAGCCCAAAATTAAAGTTGAAGTTATGGCTTTAAGGTACAAATAGATCTTTAGGAATTAAAAAGAAAAAAAAATAAAGGAAAACTGATAGTTTTCTAAAATTTATGCCCATTATGTTTGAGCTGGAATGACATAGGTACCAGAGTAAATGAAGAAGGATTTTTAAAATGTACTAAAACACAATATATGCAAAATTGGTCTCAATGGACATTCATGTTTTTAGAAATAAGGTATTCTACTCCTGTAATAGTACAATTGCTTTGTTCTAAAACAGTGCTTTCCAGTCCTTGAAACGACAAACTTAAAAAAAAAAATTAAAAAGTAAGACAAGTCAAGTTGAATAGCTTTTGAAAAATGTCCTCCACAGACAAGAAATCTAGAAGGATATTCTTGACTAAATAAAAATCAGTATTTAGTTTCACTATCAGAGTGCCTTAAACACTATTCCTTTTGCAATAATTTCCTTTATTTTTTTCTTAAAATCATGAAAAACATACCCTTACAAGCACAGAAGGCTAATGTAATTCAAATTTTGACCAGTAAGAAACGTTTTAAAATCAATCACCGATAGAACCGTCAAAATTTACGGACTTGAGAAGTGCATTTAGCAATTTGTGTTTTCTTCCAATAACACTCACCAAAATCCATCACTGCTGCAGGTTGCTATTCTTTTGGAATCTTTATGACTCCAGGCAATGCAGAAGATTCCACTCTTTCCATGCTTCAAAAAATGCAAAATACCTATCAATAAGAAATAATTCACCCTCTTTTTCTCTCATCTATTGACTCATATTTTTTATTTTATTCTCCTATGGGCTCCAGCCCTTTTCTCCCAGTAAAGTATACTGTACAAAACCACACTATAGTGAATACTCAATAAATCTGGGATATTTGAGAATCCAAGTCCAAAAAATTGGGACTATGGACATAGACAGTAAAACTGCTGTATGCTCCAGGATCCAAGAGGCAGAACTGGGTCAAGCTGAAGAGTAAGCAATCCAAAACTATATAAACCTGAAGCTTAAATAAAAAATGTTATGGGCAATCAAGAGAGACCTCTGGGCTTTGGGACAACTGGTCAAGGGATCCGAAGCACAAGATGGGTTCTCTTCTGTCCTGCCAGTTGCAGGGAATGATGGGGCAAGAAACAGGAAAATGATGCAGATGAATATTTGGCTTTGAGACTAATGTTACCAACAGAATTTTGGAGGGTTTGATCATGGGTCAGTTTCTATAACATTAAGCCTGCTGGCAACAAATGGGGTCCACCTGTCCCAACAGGGAAAAAGGATCTTAGCTTAGGAGTTAGCAGGGCTTGTTGAGAGAGCTTTAAACTAGATTGGAAAGAGGACAGGGACAAGCTTGCCAGAGAAAAGGTGCAGGGAAGGGGAGAAAATAGCAACCACCCTAGTAGTATAAGGAGGCTTAAGAGGGAATACCTGGAGCAAGCACAAGCAGCCAAAGACATAACCATTAAACAGGACTATGGGGTGTCCTTTTGCACCCCCACTGGAATATTGACACAACCAAATACTTCTATAAAGTGCCTGTACACCAATACACGCAGTACAGGGAACAGACAGGCTGAAACAGATCTGTGTGCGGCCACAGCCCTTTCAACTCACTGTGATTACAGAGACACAGTGGGACAGCTCACGTGACTGGAATGTTGTTGTGAAGGGCTACACCATGTTTAGGAAAGACAGACCAGGAAGTCACATGGGTGAAATTGCCCTCTCAGTGAGGCAACACTTAGAGCGCCATTGATCTCTGTCTTGGGGAGGATGATGAAAAAGTCGAGAGCTTATGGGTTAGGATAAAAGCGTAGACTACTAAGGGTGACACCATTGTGGGTGTTTGCTACAGGTCGCCTGATCAGGAGGAGGAAGTAGGTGAAACCTTCTACAGGTAGCTGGAAGCTGGTTCTTGTGAGAGATTTTAACTAGCCTGACATCTGCTGGAGAAACAACACAGAGAAGCACAAACAGTTCAGGAGGTTCCTGAAGCGTTGATGACAACTTCCTGTCACAGGTGGTGGAGGTTACCACAAGGAATGGTGTTCTGCTCAACCTTATACTAGCAAACAGGGAAGGCCTTGTGGGAGATATGAATGTTGGGGGCAGTCTTGGCAGTAGTGACCATGAGATTGTGGACTCAATCAGGCAAAAAAGAAGCAGGGCAACAAGTAAGATACAACCATGGACTTAAGGAGAGCTAACTTTAGCCCCTTCAGGGATTTTCTTTGAAAAATCCCATTGGAACAGGCCCTGCAGGGAAGAGGGGCTCATGAGAAGTGGTTGATACTCAAGGATCACTTCCTCCTGGCTCAAGAACATTGCATTCCAATGAGCAAGAAATTAGGTGAAGGGGGAAAGCGACCTGCGTGGATGACCAAGGAATTCCTGTCATTACTCAAGCATAAGCAGGAAATACACAGAAGATGGAAGCAGGGTCAGGCCACTTGAATATATATCTCTGACAGGATGCATCCACCAGTCCTGAGAAAGCTAGAGGGCACCAAAGTGAGGCTGCTCATGATCATCTTTGAGAAGTTGTGGTGATCAGGTGAGGTGCATGAGAACTGGAAGAAAGCAAACACCACCCCAGTCTTCAAGAAGGAAAAGGAGGATCCAGGGAACTACCAGCCAATTAGCCTCAATCCCTGAAAAGGTGATGGAGGGCCTCATTCTGGAGGCCATCTCTATCCACATGGATAACAAGAAGGTGATTGGGAAAAGTCAGCATGGATTCACTAAAGGTAAATCACACTTGAACAACCTGATTGCCTTCTCAATGAAACAGATACCTGGATGGCTGAGAAAAGAGCAGTGGATATCCCCAAACATCATGATCAGTGGCACATTAGCTGGAGGCCGGTCACTAGTGGTGTTCTCCAGTTTTCAATGCTGGGCCAAGTATTGTTTAACTTGTTCATTAATGACTTGGATGAACTTGACTCCTCAGCAAGTTCATTGGCGACACAAAGCTGGGAGGACCGGCTGATAACCCAGAATGCTGTGCAGTCCTTCAGAGTGACCTCGACAGGCTGGAGAGATGGGCAGAGAAGAACCTACTAAAGTTCAACAAATGCAAATGCACAGTCCTGCATGTGGGGAAGAATGTCCTCATGCACCAGCACAGGCTGGGGGCTGTCCTGCTGGAGAGCAGGTCAGTGCTGTAGAGAACCTGGGGGTCCTGCAGGGGGACAATTTGTCTGTGAGCCAGCAGTGTGTCCTTTTGCCCAAGAAGGCCAGTGGTATCCTGGGGTGCATTAGGAAGAGCATTGCCAGCAGGTTGAGGGAGGTGATCCTGGTCCTCTACTGAGCCCTCATGAGGCCATGTCTGGAATGCTGTGTCCAGTCCTGGCCTCCTCAGTACAAGAGATACACGAAGCTGCTGGAGCAGGTACAGTGGATGGCAACAAAAGTTATTAAGGGACTGGAGCATCTCTCTTACAAGGAAAGGCTGGGGAAGCTGGGCCTGTTCAGCCTTGAGAGACATGACTGACTTGGTGCCTATAAGTATCTGAAAGAAGAGTGTCAAGAGGGTATAGACAGGCTCTTCTCAGTGATGCCAAGCAATAGGACAAGACGCAATGGGGTAGAAACTGATGCACTGGAAGTTTCACTTGAATATGAGGAAGAACTTTCCTGTGTGGGTGACCGTGAACTGAAACAGATTGCCCAGACAGGTTGTGGAGTCTCCCTCACTGGACATATTCAAGAGCCATCTGGACACAATCCGTGCAATGTGCTCCAGAATGGCCCTTCTTGAACTGGGAGGTTGGACCACATGACCCACTGTGGCCCCTTCCAACTTTACTCACCCTATGATTATGAACATAGGTTAGTCACTTGTTGGAATAATGAGGTGGGTGGGCATGAAAATTTGTTGTATATCAAAACTTAAGTGGGATGTGTATCAGGACCAGTGCTGCAGAAAAAATGTTTAGTAGCACAAATGCAAATACCAGTGTTAGAATCCCAGAACTCCTGAATGTAAGTCGGTATATTTTTCTGCTCATGCTTCTCCCCATGACCCCAACTCTCTTCTTGAAGTGCATCCCTTGTACATTGATGTAGATGGTACAGTTAATTATGTCTGCATAATCTGAAGATTACAGCTATATACTAAGAATACACAAAATAGTGTAGAATACTACAACATAGTATTACACAGCTCATTTTGCCAATAAAAATTATGCTACTATTTCAGGACTTCAAAACACCTGGATAGATTTCAAGAAATACAAGGCAAGATTCTGAATGAGGCATACTATTTAGTGAGCTGCAAAATGGAGCTTTATTGATCTAAACTTCAGGGATGGAAAGCCTTATGTTTGAAAATAGAGAACACAGTTTTCATTTTGATACCTAGTCTATATGTCCATATACATTTACATGTTTAAGAAGGAATCAGCTATGCTTTTGTTGTGTATCCCTACAGGACTAATTTTAAGATAATGGAGACCATCTGGTGCTTCATCATTCTCATGTCCCAAATCCAGTCTGAGGAAAAGAAATACTTCTGCCACACAGGTAAACCAGCACCCACATAATACTTTAGATTTTTATATTATAGCACCATTTAAAAACACATGAACTTTGGCTCATCTCTGTTTATTGACACTAGACAGAATGACTAATGTACATGTCATATAGACAAATAAAATAATCTTATCTTACCTCATTGAATCTGGTTATTATTTTGCCTTTTCGAATATCCCAGATGAAGCCACCATTTCGGGATGTTGCACCTGCTATACAGTTCAAATCTCCTTTAAAAAGAGAGATATTTGTAAAAATCATGATAATTATATGATGGCAATATTGCTTGACTGTGTTTCGATGTTAACTGAAGAAACGTAATATAAACAGAAGACATCAATGGCACATAAACAAGAGTTCTCCACAGTTTAAGGCCAGCATTTGCTACTAAGTCACAAACATCAATTTCAGAAAAAGCCTGACCTGTTTTTCTACATTTTTGTTTTGAGGAAAGGCAAAAGAAAAGTTGTATTGTTGTAAAAAGTATTCTCACTGCCTGCTGAAAGTCTTGCCCTTAAGGAAATAATGACCATGAGGCATATGACTCAAACTGAAAACAAGATACAAAATTTCAATCTTTAAGTTTTACCAAATACAGCACTTTCCTTTAAAGCTCACTATGTACTAAGACAAATCATAAAAATGTGACAGAAGATCTAGCAGTACTTTGTTTTCTTAATCTTGCACCACTGCAGCACCTAAGCCCTTCAAGAAGGTACATGAATATGTAACCACACTCTACAGGGCCAAAAATCTGAATGCATAATTCCACAGCAAGAACCTGAAAACTGAATTCTGGCCTAACCCAAAAGCCATCAAACACTCCTCACCATAGTGACTCTCTATCCCAATATAGCTATACTTCTCATATTTATAGGAACATTTATAGGCACATTTATAGGAAAGCTCTGACCGTTATTTTATTCCAAGCTTCAGAGGCAGAGAAGACAATCTATGCAGGAGGAGTCTAGAGAGGTAAATATATAAAACGGGAAGAGATTCAGGTAGAAGAATGATGGGGGGGCAGGGAGAACAAAAAGTGTAATCACTTTTTTCAAAGGTCTTCTGAGACCAAACACAAATGGTGGCATGCATAGGATTATACATTAGGGATAAAGTACAAGGCAGAGAAGAACTGTCTAGGAGTAAGGGATGTGAAAGAAGCAGCAAAAGTTCTGTCTGAGAGGGACATAAGTTTTAGGACAGGATGGTAAGGAGTGAAGTTAAAGCACATGCTTCCAGCTGGCTTAAATTTATTTTTTTTTCCCCAAAGAAATCTGGGACAATTACTCATAAAGGTAAGCCTCAGCAAGGTCTGAAGGATTTAATTCTACTGGTTTCAAAGATAATTTAGTTTTGTTAAACCTTACAAGATACCTTTCTGCCTAAAACTAATACTTTTATATGACAAATTTTGCAGTCAATACTATTTCAAAGAACATTTAGACATAAAGCGAAATATTCTTACCTGGAGCCCAAGAAATGGAATAAATAACCCCCTCATTACCAGGAGATGTATAAACTGCTGATAAAGTATTTATGTCCCAAACTTTTATTGTGCCATCAAATGAAGCTGTAGCAAGAAGATCAGGGTTATCAGGTTTGAATTTGCAATCAAAGATGGTCTCAACATGTCCCTTAAATGAAACAAATATTTAATCCATTTTTATTACATTTGATTTTTTTCATAAGACCAACTCTAGATCAAACTCTAAAATACATTGGATTCAATTGACCTGTCAGGTCAATTAAGAGTTCCAAAATATTTCTGAGAAGCTCATCAAATTAAAATTTTACTTAAAACCAAACAAACAAGCAAGCAAACGAACAGCTAGTCCTCAAGTCTTTATTTCTGGATGAAAACAAACTGCCAGAACACTTCCAAAAAGATTCAGTCCTTTGCAATAAAGAATTACTTTTAACTTTAGAACTGTCATTTTGTTTCCTAGAAATTTAGACTCTTTTTAATGACAGGAACTGTTCTACAGTGCTGCAAAGACTTCACTCCCCATTTTTTTTCTGTTAGAAGAAAGAGCATAAGGCAAAAGAACCCTCATTTCAAAGACAGAGATGAACCATACCAAATCTCTAAGGAAATCCCACTTTTTGGCTCCCATGTCGTAAAGCCCCACTCCGCCATCCATGAAGCAACAGACGGTGTGACCAGGAGGAAGAGAAAATGCTTGGTTTTGGGTTAAGGTTGGAGGAGGAACAGCCTCACTTGTCGAAGATGTATGGTGATTTTTAGTGGGATGCTGTGATGAGCATGCTTAAGAAAATAAAGCAAAAGACATAAACAGAGAAGATTATTTCTTATTTCAATAATAAGTAACAATTATAAAGAGTTAAATGTTTTGTATTCCAATGAGATTCAAAATAAAAGACATGGAGAATTCCAGTATGAAGCCTGGCCTGCCAGAGAAAGATCTTATAAAGTGCTTGATCCTTCATGCATTTGTCTAGTCTACCAGCAGCAGAGGTACTTTGTTTAATTTAGAACTACAGAGCTGACCAAATTTACAGTGATTGACTTGGACATAATAACACTCATAAACAATATTTTCTTAACTGGAAGCCATTACAATGAATAACAATCAAGATTACACTTACACTTTTTCTTTGGAGGAGAACTTAGCACGTGCAAACCATGGAAACCAGTTTGCTTCAACTTAAAATTATCTATAGGTGTTGTACGTGAAACATTCCAAACACGTAACACACCAACCTGAGAATCTGAGGTTTAAAAAAAAAACAAACCAGAAACAACAAACAAAATAAAACACAAAGGTATGTGGTTTAAGGACTGAATTATGCAAAAATACAGCAATGAATTATACTTCAAATCCTAAGAAAATTTTATAAGCAGGCACTGTCATCTTCATAGAATCACAGAACACTTAGGGTTGGACGGGACCTCTGGAGATCATTTAGTGCAACCTCCATGGTAATATCCTATTTATCCTCTATTTACCTTCATGGCAATATCACTATTAACAACAACAACTATTAACAGTAGCTATTTAAACATAGATAAATTCTAAGGAACCTTTCTCATTATAAAATATTCTCACAGTCTCAGTTTCCTTATTCATTAGTTCAGCTTGAGCAGTAACATCTATGGTGTAGAAAAGAGGCAGGAAATAGATACTTTTTTTTTTTTTAAATCTTCAAAGTGACCTATTAGTACAATGCATTTTTATTCCTATTCCCAAGTAACTCATATATACGTTACTAAAGTGTGCATGAGAAAAATACAATTTAGTATAAAAAAAGAGCAGAAAGTCACTTGTTTATGTACACAAGAAATTTTAAACAAGTAAAACCTAAGTGTAGTTTTCTATTATTTTCTAGTTTTATGTTGGGGTCTTGTATCCTTTCATTTGTAGAAATGCTAAGAAACAGAAAGATCAAACTTGGAGTATCAATTTTGAAGACTCAGTCCTGTATTTATTACCTTAGTATAAATCAGGAAATAAGTCTTACCTCCAGTTATAAACATTCCAGGTGCACTAGGAACCCAGGCTAAACACTGAACAGATGCTGCTGAACTGGGAAAACTAAAAGTTGTGATACAGGACAGAGATTCAGAATCAACTAGTCGAATACCATTATGTAAATTAGCAACAAGAAGGTAGTCAGTTGACAAAGGGTCCCACTCCAGCGCTGTAACTGGATCCTCTTCATCTGTTCCTTCAAGAGACTCTGGTCTTAAGACATGCTTCTGATTTTTAGAACCTTTAAGTGCACAGAAAAACAGATTATTTAAAAAAGAAATCAAGTACATCCTTTCAATAGTTATAAGGTTCAAAAACATAATTCTATCTCTCTCCTTGAAATTTTCACTAGCCTGCTTTACTGTCTGCACCAGTGAAATTAATGAAGCTGGCTTTGCAATATTTGACTTAAAGTAGATCTGGTTCCATTAGATCTGACTTTATTTTTAATATAGCAGAAAACAGAAATAGCTGTTAGGTTTATTGACATAATTTTATAGGAAAGTATGTGAAATCATATACATTGTTCTAAATAATTCCATGAATAAATACCCACAGCACAGCCTAAAATACAGCCATTTGAGTGTAAGTAAATCTGAACACCACAGCAAACATAGGCAAAATAAAGGCAGTATGAACTAGAACAAACCAGTGGGAGTCAAAAAAGTTTCTATGAAGCCTTTAGACCTTTATCTTCCTCAAAACTATGTGTGCAATTATGAAGCATTTATAGGTTTTGTAGCCAAAACAGGCCATTAAATATCTAATTTGACACCTGCAATAAAGACATATTTCACTCGATGATCCATACTATCAAGAGAGAGGAATCTTATTCTTAGGTTCAGTCCAAATGAAACAGAGCTGTATTTCTGAAGTTGTGATCTTGCACTGAAAAAAACCCTAACAACTTTTGTATCATTTTTCTAGAAATAAGCCATTGACATCTTCCATTACTCAGCTTCAACCTAATTTCAATTTTGGTCTTGGAGAATACAATGAATTTTTTACATTATGATAACTGTCAAGACCTCCTATACTCCTTAATAACTAATGTAGAACAAAGCCTATTCTGATGCATGCTAAATAAAAGCTGAAAAGTTTTGTTCACTAGGGAACATTCTGAATACTAAAACAGCTCTCAGTATGGTCTCCTAGGGAAAATGTTGTTAGCGCACATTCTGTCTAGGGTAACTTTGTAAAATCAGTTACTGGAAACGGGGGAAATTATTTAAGACTGCACAACAACTAACCCCTCAAACTGTTCCATTTTAATTTTTTTTTTTGCTTTTCCAAAGCATTGGGAATAACATCAGAAATATGACTACATAACTGCTTTAATTAGCCAAAAATTTTAGGATTCCTGCTTTTTCAAACAAGGTTCTCTGCTTACATTTCAGTTCACCTTTTTGGCTGACTGAAAATCAACACTGAAATGAAAAACAAGAACTGAAAACATAGCAGAACTCTCATTTTTCAGTTAGCTGTACAAGAACTGAAAGCAAAAAGTCCTCAAGTGATTAAAGCCAGCCATGTTCAAATGCTTCAGTTTCAAGAAAGCACAATCAACTGGTGGGTGAATATAAGTATCTAGGAGCTACTCAGTTTTATCCATGCTTCACAAAAGAATCCAAAAACAAACCTCCTGAAAACCCTAACTGTTAATTTTCATTAAAAGAATACATCAGCACTATGAATCATGCAACTGAGTCATGGGTCATTTAAGTCAGCTGTGCTTTTTTTGTAAACAAATGAAAGGTAAAATAGTACAGAACATTTGGCTATGTATGACTGCACTGTATTCCTGTTTCTCTCACACTAAGTATTCTGCTACATTAATGGATAGTCTAGAGTTAATAAAAAAGAAAATACAGCCATGAGAGAAAAAACTAAGAAGGTAACAATAACGAAAAAAATGATGTGTACTCGGCTAATTATGCAGCAATGAGTCACACTGAAATAGAAATACTAGACTCAATCACACTGAATTTTGAAGCAATCAACAGGAACTTGCGGATGTTCAGGTTCTCTCAAGATACTGTTTTGGAGGATATCCTACAAAAGGACTGAAACCTTTAAAAGTAAGGAATAGGAATTTTGGTAAATTGACTTCACTTGGTGACAAAGTAAGTTCTGATCCAATGACAATTCATTTTACATGAGGTAGATGAGGGCTGAACTTCAATCTCAAAGCAAAAAAATTAGCAGTCTATTCCATACTGTAAAGTACCAATCCTTTGTCCCCTGCATTCCCCCCTACCTTTTTTTTTTTTTAAATACAAGGCCTGTATTCACCCTGATTTCACTTTCTTCTATGTATTGTTATTTTTTACAAGCTACTGGTTAAAAAAATTCAGATGAATTTTGACTACAAATTGTAAAATAAAAACCCAGCTGATAAAGTAGCTAATTTGGATAAGCTATATTTTCAATTATATCTGAATATATATATGTCATTGTGTTAATTAAAAGAGTACGATATTTTGAATTACATTATTTAAATTTCTTATCGCACATTAGACTGGGCTTTGCATGGCAGCTCAATGGTTCTTCTTTTTGAAAGCATCTGAATTTGTTGTACTGATTTATACCACATAGTAGAATGTCCTACTCAGTTCTGACAATGCATTTGTAAGTAGACCTCTGCAGATCTGTGGATCTTTGTTATGTTTTACTAAAACGTTCCTTAGGTTTTTTTAATAAAAATCTGTTTTCACTAAAAGAACTGTATTGGGGTTTAAAAAGCACTTAATATGATTCAACAGAAAGTATAATACTTTTCTTTGATATTTTTAAGAAAGTGGAATTCTAAACAGTATTTTTTTCTAGAATATGAAGCAAGGACTCTAGAATATGAAGCAGAGGAGTTTGGGACAAATGCAAAAATAGGAAACTAAATGGAAGATTCAAGTCATTCCATTCAAAAGAATAAACTTGCAGGACAATATTGCTCAGTAGAAGATCACAGCTGTTATCATTCTCAAAAAAAAAAACCCAAAGTATTTATTGTAGTTGTCAAAAGTTGCAGTGTTATCTTGATCACAAAAGGGAGATGAAAAAAAATGCTCCACATTCTATATTTAAGAAAACATATATTTGTGATATGTGTGGAAAAGGAATACCATGAACTAAGAACAAGTTTATGTATGTACCTACATTATAAAATCTAAATGAAAAAAGTACAGAATTACACACATACAAAGAAACTATATATATAAATATTTTACCATATTAGTTTTTACCTGGTTGAAAAATAGATAGGCTTCCATCAGTATGTCCAAATACCACTTTTCCTTTTTTCTTTTGATGCCATCTAAACAGACTGATATCTGACAAAAAACTATGTGCTTCTCTATGTACAGTTACCCCGCTGTCAGGTCCTGAGATAGTCCAAATGTACAATGGACCTCTGTGGGACACAAATGCAACTGCATCACCTGCGTTCCAGCACCAGCTCAGTGACGCAGGAATTCCTGAAACATACAGGTAAACCTTGTTAGAACCAGGATATCAAATTCAGTGCAGTATTCCTTGATGTAGTATCAGCAATTGTCTTGAAAAACTGTAGAAATAATTTTCTACATAAAAATTATTAGACTGAAATTTAGACAACTGTGTGAACATCTCATGGTGTAAAAGCAAACTACACATTTTCATAGGCAGAAAGTAAAATTATTTCCCACATTAATACTACTTTGATGGGCTGTATTTTACGATAGCTATACTTCATTAGTGCCAAAGACAATCACACATGAAAGAGAATAAGGCTGGTCCTGTTAGCAGTACTTTAATTCATTCAGAATTCCATTCAACACTGTGTTTTACTGCAAGCTATTTGCTACTAAGTTAGTAAAATATTGAGAACTTCAAAATGCCTATTTTTGCAAAACACAATGAAATTTAAAGATAAATAGAAGCAGATATTCTTGACAAAATTGGAAAGCTAGCTCTCTAATCAAAGGGAACTCCTGATAGCTTCCTTCTGGATATATGAGTTTTAATTCAGTTGCCTGATACCTTACTGTAGGTATTACAGTTTAAGAATTTTGACCTTACCATCTCCATCCCTCATTATCCTCATAGTGTAATAACGCATGCCTGAAGAAATAAATGACGGTAAGACAAACTCCTCAAGCTGAAAATTTAAAACTGTAATTAGATCCTTCTACATGGTAGCATCAAAAAGAGTAAAACAGGCATTAACAGAAGGTTGAAACATATCATCCTAAAAGTAAATTAGTTTTAAAAAAGATTAAAATAATAACACTTCTTTCATGTGGTCACTAGCTAAAGTAGATTTTTAAACAAGCATTGCATTGAAAATTATCAGCTTTTATATTTATGCATAAACTGATACAATATTTCTTTTAGAATAGATGAAATCAGTGTGAGTTTTCCTTTTGCAGGATACGCAAGAGGTACAAGGTTTTCAGTGTTATCCTAAAATGCTCTGGAGAGAACAGAGTAGGAAGTCCCAAAATGGCTAATTAGATCCTGAGATTCTGACTGTTCTTGGGTTGCACTCATTTTCCACAAATACAAATGTAGGAGTCAAGAATATCTGTCGAGACTGACTCTAAGTATATACCGGTTTTGACTGAAGGGAATAAATCAGAACTGGGCAGGGAAAGATAACTGTACACACAGACATTTAACTCCCTAGACTTGTAACAGAATCTCCAAATGTGCAGTTTCAAGTCCTGAGAGAAGATTCAGTGTATTTAAACAAAAGCTGTTTTTCAAATTCACTGATAATTTATATTTGGATCTATTGAAGACTACCTTTTTTTGCTTTCACTTGAGTAATCATGAAAACACAAAAGTTATTAAAATGCAATTATTGATCATTTTATACAGTGATGAAAATACTGTGCTTTGGTTTTTTTCCCTGTTCAAAAACAAATCACTAAAAATTTAATTCTTGTGTTGTTCAAGTACTTTAGAAAAGAAAAATAATCTCTTTCTTTACCGCTTACAAGATGGTTCCCAGCAATTCACTCAAACACACTATCATTATTTTCTAAAATGAAGTGCAACAAATCTGACAAGAATATTGTGTTGGGCAATTATTAAACCTCTTGCCTAACAAGTGTTTAGAGTTTACACTATATAAGTATTTCTCATACCCATGGATTAAAAAGCTGTATGGATCGAATAGATATCCTTATCTGAAATACCTTTTGTATTGTCCAGCTTGGCCACAACTTTCTGTTCATTCACATTCCAGATAATCACTAAACTATCTGCACTGGCACTTGCAAACACGTCAGGGTTGTGGGGACACCAAGATATGGCTGTGATTGTCTTCTTATGCTCAGACATAATCGCATGGAGCTTGAATTCATTGTATCGGTGATCCAGCTAAACAAATAGTAAAATGCATTTTAGAAACACCTTTTTTGTAAACTCAGTAAATTTTGTTTATTTTAATCCTACAAGCTGTATAACTTATGAAGTTAAAAGTAAGTGCATCCTTTTTTTTTTCCGTACACATTTCTCAATCTGAAAATTCCAGGTCACGGCATTCTATTTTTCAATTAGGTGTTGATGTACAGTAACTGCAAACTTCAAAAGATGAGAGTGCTGAGCAGTTCAGATTTCAAGTCAAACAAAGGTGGGCCACAACTTTGGAATCCACAACTTTAGAGCAATTTAATCCACCATGCTAGGGAATACTTTTATACTACAGCTTCAAATGAAACCATGGAATTGCTTCATTTCTCTCTCAGAAACCATTCTTCTATCACTGCACTTCATTCATCTCAAGTGCCCGTCTTTTAAAAATAATTCTTGACATATACAACTTCAGGGGTATCTTGAAGGGAAGGCTGAGCTTGACATAGATATCTTCTCAGCAGCTACCATACTTTCAAAAGCATTGCAGAAACATTTATTGAAAGGGTTCAAACTGGGATCAACAACAACATAAAAACGTAACCAGTCTGATAAAGTAGAATAATATTACCTGATAAATATAAATAGCAAGGGTAGCGCAGTAGGCAAATCTGTCCCCACTAGCAGCACATATATCCTTATTCCATGGCTGACATCCAGCAGCTAAAAGTCCCACTTGTTTAACCTGTGCCATTTTTGCCTTTAAAACAGAAATTCATTAGATTACAAGATGATACAATATTAACGAACAGAATAATATTTTAATAATACAGAATAATAATTTTTGTTCTGATAATTTATACATATCTACCTTAAAAATATAACTAGCCTGAAGTACAAACGAATGTATCCAAAATAAAGCCAAGCAGAAGTTCAGACACTGTAGTGCTATGGAAGAAAGGGAGTTGAATACCATTCACAAGAATCTATTTGGAAGGGAAAAAAAGTGAGGGTGAGGGGGAAGGGAAACAACATTTGAATACTGGAGTAGTTCTTGATTTGCACTACCTGAAACTGTCCATCATTTCCATTTTCGTCTCCATTCTGGTTCAGTGCTTTCTATCTTACAGTTTAATGCCCTCTCTGCTCTCCCATTCATTTCCCACTCACAGCCAGACAAAATAAATCATATGTTAATAGTTTTGTTTTAAGTAAAGGCTGCATGTGTAAAAAGGTCTTCAAACCACTTGCATAGAACAACTATGCAGTACATAGTATCCTTATCCTTTCTGGAAAGCTTTCTAAATTTTCTTAAGAATTACTGCTTAACAAAAAGTTTGAAGTAAAGTGTGAAAAAACAAAGGCAAAGCTTAGTGTAACATTACCATATAGCAAACTATGCCTTCAATGTCCAAAACAAATCTCATGATACCAGCTGTGCTCAGAGTGAGATCACTGACTTTAACACAAAAACACACTAAATAATTTGCAGGGCCACACCAATTATCTACCTAGCCCACATTTGATTCATGTCTCATTTAGGGCCACATTTATGCTCCGGAGAGAGTAAGGGACCAAGGGATATTACACAGAAAAACATTACATGGAGCAAGCAGGATGATACCTTTAGGTCAAAGAGCTAAGATTATAATCCTGAAAGACAAGAAGAATTATGTTAAATTCACCAAATGTTAGGTAAATTTTCAAGCTCTACAAATGAAAGGGAATTAAAAAGAAATGAGACTTGAAATGTATTCAAGTATTTTGAGGGAGCAACTGTTGCTGAAGCACAAGGGTTGGTTATGCAATGCCTTGCTGTATAACTGTTTAGGACAAATATGTTGCTGTTGACCACACTTGACTACTTGATATCAAATGTATAGAGGAGAAAATATTTTTCTGGATGATATTAGTATTAGGACACACACAAAAAAAACTTCGTACAGGTGTGGTAATAATGATCTATAGTACCCAAACGATCCTATTGGTCAATATTGACAGAAAGCTTGTTACATAAATATTAATAAAATTTCATTTTAATGCATATATAAAAGGGATGAAAATGAAGTTTAATTATAAATTTTATTTTTAATTTTTCTCATCTGCTTGGGATATCTGCTTGGCAGATAAACAGTAATGAACAGGCAGCAAACCCCATGAGATCACGTCTGCCTCACTTTGGAAAGTGTGAAAGGAAAAAAAATAAATTGATAGAGACTTATTTTGGGTGCTTCTTTATCAGAAGATTGGGATCAGGTGGAATGTTTAAGACTGATCATCTCAAACATATCACTGTCTCTAGTTGTAGGTTCTAACTGAGAACTAAATGCCTGAAGGAAATGAAACACTCATTTTTAACCTCTGAAAATTTTGGTAAAAGAGACTGTGCAACAGCAGAACAGAAATATACAGAAAAACAAGTTACAAGATACAGCTTTGCTACAGACTAGTTCTTTATTAGACTTTCTTTCTGTCTGTTGACATTCCTAATTCCTCTGACTTCTGCACCAAATTAATCAAAGATTTTAGAGAGAACATTTCAATAAATTGTATCACCTTGCAGTTCCTTTGCAATCCATGTTATAAATTATGAGTCCCACAGAAAGAAATTTATCTAATTATTTCAAGAGTCATCTTCATCACCACAGAGTGACAAAAATAGTCACCGAAGTTCTAATTTTGCTATTTAGTGTTCTTTTACTGTTCAGTAAAATTACAAGTTCCAGAGATCCCCTTTGTGCAATTAAGGTATTAATAACATATATACAGAAATAATTGGATTTTAGGCGTTCAGAACACAGACCTTTACCTTCATGAAAAAATAACTGGCACTACTAAAAATCACTTTTTCTGAAATTAAAATCACCCAGTTGATTACATAACTATTTTACAAAAGCATAGAATACCTGGAACCAGAACACTTGGTTTCTGCTCTTGATTCCAGGGAAAACAATGGTTAAAACACTGGATGTGTCAGCAAACTGACAAGAAATATTAAAAAAAGCCATGGTGAAATAGAAGAGAATTAGATGTAAAATATTAGAGTATCATAGATTTAGTCTTCAGGTTTACCACCTGCAAACTATTAGAAGTTAATATCTACTTAGATCCTAAGACTGCACAAATATTTACTTCACAATAATAACAGATTTGTCTCATTTTGTACAGATACTCTCTTTTACCTTCTCATATGGGAGCTAAGGGTTCCTGATCTGATCAGTCTGTAAGAAAGTATAACCTTAAATCTGGTTTAATTTGCAGTTTGATTACAGGTAAAACTGATTGGAAACCTAAGATCTCTTACAGATGCTAAAACAGTCAACAAATGTTTCTTTCAGAGTAACAACAGATTTGTCTTGTATGACTCTGCAGCAATCTGTATAAAACCCCCTGTAAATAGATTATTTTTTTGATTTTAGATGAAAAATGCTGCTCTGTACTATACTGTTATTTCACTGAGTTAAGAATTCATGCTTAGTAAGTATTGTTAAATTTTGATTCTTCATCTAGATTTTTCTATTTAATATGTGTAAAACCAGATACATATATAAAATATTCTAAGTTGTACTGCAGAAAGGAATTTACACTTTATTTACTATATTTGCTGTTTTAAACAAATTTTGTTATTATTTCTTGCTCCTTGCAACGAGCTAAATACAATTTTACAAAAGGAAGCATTTGCTTTGAAATTGTATGCTAGCATCTAGAAGAAATGACAGTTGTGTGGCATACTAACTTACGCTCCTGTAATAAAAGGCATTAAAGCAGTTTCCTGCAGATCTTTTCAGATGTTATAGATTTCTGTTAAGCATACTTATAGTATAAGGGAGAAAGGAGCACTCACCACAATGGCCTGAATAAAAAGGCAAAAAAGTAAAAAGACAGCATAACTGAATATATTTATGTATGATTTCACATATGGTGAATTTTTATACATTTTTCATACTTCTTAAAAAAGCATTTTTTCAAAATCAAGGATATACAAGTAATTATATTGAGCTCCTAAGTATACACTGAAAAAACCTTTTGCATGTAAAAAATGTATACCACACTGAGAAAGCTATCAGAGGATGCCCACAGTTTCCAAGGAGATGAAATGGAGTGAGGTCAACAAAAACCTTTCCTTTCAATTGGCAGAAGCAGCAACATTCTAAGCCCTTTCTTGTTGCTAAATATAGAAAAAAGAAAAAAACCATTAAATTTTGTATATCATAAATACTATTTAAAAATAACAACTGAATGGACTAGACACACAGCCATGGCTTTATATTAGTAACTTAAAGACAAATGCCTAATAATCCCTACCTTAGCATAGGTATCACTTTTTGTAAACCACTTTAGCATTTCCATGTTCTTTCCAATACCTTGCTGCTCCCAGAAATGGAAAATATTGTTCTGGTTGTAGAATGAAATCACTTTACTTGACAGACGAAGGAACTAAACCTTGATGTTCACAGAATAATGCAGTTACTACAGGATGCAGGAGAAAGGACAGCATTGTGTCACACCACACACAAAACGACAGTGTCAGTAGCCTGGCAACTGCAGCTCTTTAAAAGGCACCATTTTAATTTTAACCTAACTCTTTTTTCTCTGCTTCAGTTACTCACTGTATTTCATTGTTCATTGTATTTCCCAGCTGTACTACAATGAAACTTGTAGAATAATAATAGCTCTTTAAAGCTTTCACTTAATGCTCTTCCATTATCAGAACATGTGCCTGCATGTTATAAGTATCTATAAATTTATAACCATCAAGACCACCCAATAACAGATGCTTCTATATGCCGTGATTGTGGTCTATGTGGAGCATGACCTGTCCAAATGAGTCCATATGCAAAATTGCATGCATACAAAAGTGGACATACAGTAGCTTTATGTTAATCCATATGCTTCTGTGTATACAAACCCCCAGTGTCTTAACACCTATATGAAATGAAGTGTGCACTGATTCTGTCCATTCCATTGTCACTATCTTCCCATTAAGTTTGTATCTTTTCTTATGTGGAAAGTATGCTGTCACTCCTGTATGTTTGACATACAAAGCTGTTATATCTCATCCACACTATTGTCTGAAGGTACCAATGTTTTTGTCAGCATGTCAATGCTCATGTAATAATTAAAAAGATTTTTAGTGATATAAAAGTGATGTCTCCCTAAAGACGTTGGGTATATTTACCCATCTTTGAGGGAAAATCCACTGGAGATGAAAATGTGACCTGTGAATCATAGAGTTTCAAATTCATTATCATATCCAATTGGACCAGTTTGAAGCACCAGATAATGGACAATCATTTTATCTTGCTAAAAGCATGGTCTTCAATACTACCAAGAAATCTTGGCATGTCTGCAAGACTCAGCAGAAAACAACTTCTGCCTGACAATGCCTGTCTCAATACAACTGAGTCTCATGCAATAACATAAACTTAATTAGTACGAACATTCTCCCACCAAACACATTATAGCCATATTAAGAAATCAGATGCTTATTAATTTATCCAGACTCATGAATTCTCTCCAAAGGAGAATTGGAAATATTCCAGTATATATGCAGCTTAAAAGCCAATAAAAAACTTACACTCTGAAAACTTTGACAAAATAAAAAAAATTATTCCTAGTTTAAAGTACCCCAAAACACTACGGAATTTTCAGTTCTTGATGTGATCCATCAAACCACAGTTATTAATGTAGGTCTCTAAATAGTCTGACTGAGATGATACATACTACTTCAAACAACTGCTTCTTGGTGAAAGATGAGCAAAGTCTGATTATATTAATAATGACAGTCACAATGTAGAACAATGTAGACTAATTATGGAGATTTACACATGTCCTGCTCTGCACTACAGTGCAGCTCTTCATACTTCCCAGCAGAATTTAACCAAAGTAGTCCACTACTTGTTAAAGTGCCAGGTTGGTTGCTAGTTTACAACTAAGCAATGTAGAAATTTGCATGTTTCTCTGCAAAAACTGGAAAAGTTTCTTCTTCTTTTGTATACAATTCATGGCACACACGCCATCTACAGCTCCCAGAGAATCAAGATTAACCAAAGGCAGTAAGAAGGTGCCTTGGACAAGGCTTTGAACTTCAACAAGATTCTTCAAAAACAGCAGAAGCCTCAGACAGACTCTTGCAACCAGAATTTGCAGATGACGTTTCCTAGCCTATGACAACCTAGCAAGTGTTCAAAATGTGTGCATTCAGTTATCCAGACACTGACTAGGAAAAGAATACTTTGATTTAAAAGATCATTTTAAATGAGCAAGTGTTCTACTAGTGTGCACAGCCATCTTAAGCCTCCACAAACTCAGACTCAAATCACTACCAGAATTTATTTAACCACAGGAACTCCAGCTTCACAAGGGAAGAAGTTCTGGAGCTTTCTCTGAAGTTTGAAACTTAAAATCACAGCCTGAGATGTTTATTTTATTTTACAAAAATAAACACTTGAAATGAACCCCAAATATAATAACCCAATACAGATACCCTGCTTAGAAAACCTAAGCTAAACAACATTAAAAAGCCATAACTTAGAATAAGCCTTACAAACGAGTGTTTTTGACTGTCTTGACTACACTACTTGTACATTTGAGTAGAATATCCTTTACTGTTCAATTTTAACAAGATAATCTAATGAGCAATACTAGGGTTTGAAACAAAGCATGGAGAAATGCTGATATTTCTAACAATATATCACCAGCAATGCTGAACTACATACCTAATCGATACAAAACACATCTAGCAGTGATAACAAAATCATCATCTATAGAGTATTGGTTAATCATCTGGTACCAGAAATCCAGCTTGCAGATACTGTGTGTAGTACAAAGAGATATATGCAACCATGTCTGATCTCAGTATGAAGCATCTGAGTCTCCATAATATTTTGTTTTCATCTCCCAATCTAGAGCTACTACAATCACCAGAAGATTGTTTTTCTGTTGGCAAATTGCCAAGACAGTTCTGATTTCAAATAAAGTTACCTCTTGCCACATCTCACACCTGAATCTCTGATGACAGCTATTAGGGGGTAAGTCCACACCTGAAACATTCATATCATGAGTGACATGTAAAATGAGAACAGTATTAAAATCTGCCAGTTTTTTATACTTACAAGCATATAACTGGCATTATCAAGTAATACACAATAATATAATGAAAGCAGCTGCTTATGTTTCAGTAGTAGTCTAATTCATTAGCTGACAATATACTATGAAAACAAGAAAAAGAAAACAAAAAAATACATGGTTCCATAAAGATGTTTAATACAGTGAAAGAAATGCGACTAATGTTCACCTCCCACTATAAATCTATGAAAGCAGCTGTAGACTAAGCTTGCCCAAGGCATGCAGTTAATAAACATTATTAAAAAATCCAAGATATCCTGCAAATGTTGCTATAGTAACATTTTCCTCCTCCTTGGAAACCTGTTCATAAAAACATATAGCTATCCAAGGTACAACTTGGCAATGACCCCAGATGGACTTAGTAACTCCCAAATATTTTTGTTTTGATCAACTACTCCTTTTAACTATTTCAGTTCACTCCATGCATGCTATATTAATTCCTCCTAATACAATAAAAATAAATGTTTGACTTCCATCCCATTACATATGAAGGAATTAATCATTAAATTAGGCAATCTAAAAAATGCAAGTAGGTGGCCATCAAACTTCCAGTACCTTTTATCCAGCTAGCAACATTAATTTTCAAAAATCTCATTTTGGATGTACTTTATCCATGATTGAAGACCTCATTAGAACTACTAAAAATCCTTTCCTAGTACCACTATAAAAATATTATTTTTGATACTATCAATATAATAAACAGCATCTTAAAGAAGAAAAATATGAAAGCAGTAAAAGAGAAAATTTTAATTTAAACAATTCTTACTTGTTGTTGTCCTTCATACCAAT
The DNA here is from genome assembly GCA_013396655.1 of Campylorhamphus procurvoides. Classification (NCBI taxonomy): domain Eukaryota; kingdom Metazoa; phylum Chordata; class Aves; order Passeriformes; family Dendrocolaptidae; genus Campylorhamphus; species Campylorhamphus procurvoides. The sequence goes on from WBMV01007010.1 coordinate 731,796, forward strand.
CATCTTCACCAAACCAGTGGGAAATATAAGTCATCCAAGCCATGACAGAAGGCACAGTTGAAATAAAAAATACAGAACCTGCACACATATAAGTAAAATGCGTCCTGTGCTAAAATTTACTCAACACTAGAACAAGCTACTCAAAGATCAGATCTAATTCTGATATGATTCTACATTAATAAGCTTTTGATTCATAAATCTGAAATACTTTTAGCACCAATTTAAATGCTTTACCTATTGGATTTTCTACTGGAAAACAGAAATCAATCCTAAACCAATAGATTATATATTCCAGTGTTTCAAATTAAAGCAGACTAGTGCTGCAAGCTCGATTTTGCTGTGCTTCTAAGCTCTGAAAATGAGGTGCTGTTTGAGTCATTCTTATCTGTCTACTAAAAAATTTCCTTTTTTTCTTTTCAAATGTAATGTCTATATGAAATGTTCAGGGCACAAAAGCTTGTATTGAAATGCAAAATATCTTCAGAATGATGGAGAATGATTTGTTTTGGTTACGCAGGGAGTGGTTTCAATTGGCACAGTAGGAGGGGCCAAAATTATCACAAAAGCCAAACATGGGTTTAACATTTTCTTAAAAAGAAGGGGAAAAAGAAAGAAAAGAATATCTGCAACTACATTATTCGCAGCCAGCAGAGCCTGAAGGGCTCAGCTACAGCCACCAGCACTGGCTGGGAAATGTAAAAAGCCTAATTTAACTAATTCATCATAATGAATCTGCTGCTTTTCTCTCCTTCAGAAATGTTTCACATATCTGATGGAATTTATTCCTTCCACAGGTAGTATCCTTTTCTGGTATGCTTCTGAGTTTCACACTAGATTTCACAGTGCATTATACCATGAAATAAAAGGGAAAAAGAGGAATAAAAGCTTTACTGCTCACACCACATTTCAGTGCTGCAGCATCACACTTCAGCTGTGCTGTTTAGGAGACATTTTCATACAAATCTTCCTGACTGGATGGTTACAGCAACTATCAAATCCTCAACAGAAATTATGGAGACCTAAAAAATCCCAGTTTCTTAAGAAACCTAGAACCCAGACAACCTCTGCCTTTCTGTACTGGATTAACAAAGTGCTTCTCCAGATTTGTAATACAATAAATGAGAAACTAAACTGCAATGTCAATTGCTTAAATGAGAAATAAATAAAGCAAAGTAGGTAAAGAACAGATGAAAGTACCAGCTATTAACCTGTTAGTGATGAATAGCATTACTTATCATTCCCACAGGGCAACTCAGTGTCATTACCTGTCCTACTCCAGTACACATAGTGTCCATTAAAAGTATTGGATAAGTTTCATTCCTACACATATAGCAGGGGAATAAAGAAAAGTAGCAGTACTAGAAAAGTCTTTGCTTTCAGGCAGCTCTGCGTTTTCATAAGGACACATAGTATCATTAAGAATTTTGATCAAAGAATTAAAAGTAGTTCAACAGTAAGAAATTTGTTGCTCTTCTATGCCTATAACTGTTCCACCATCTATCTGAACCAAATTTTCTAGTCTCAATACCAACCTGTCAGACCAGTACAGTCTGTCTGTACAGTTGTCTGTCTCAAGACAGACAAACACTGTGATTCATGTATAGTTTCAGGATCATCAGGAAAGCTTGGGCTAAATGAATATGGATACTATATTATACTTTCCGTAAATGGTAATATCTCCAGCTCAAAAGTACAGATGCAATTCAAATGTTCTCAAGATAGTGGTGGGAACTTACACTACTTAAAAAAATCTATTATAATTACCTGTAAATAAATTAAAAAGTTTTGGTTTAAATTAGATAAGAAAAATAAAGACATTGAAGATGAGTAGCCACAAATGCATCATGGGTCCATTATATTTTTTTTCCTATTCCATCATCAAGTGCTGGAAAAACTAATATACTAGAGTGCACTGGTTTCACCTGGGATGGAGTAATTTTCTTCATAGTGGCTGGTATGGGGATGTATCTTGGATTTGTGCAGAACACAAGGCTGGCAATATAAAGATTACAATTAACACAGATTACACAGAGCTGAGTTTTTTTCTGCTTTTTAACTGCCACACTGGCAGAGGGACAGCAGATCACAAATGACCAAGGGGATATTCCAGACCATATGACATGCTCAGTATATAATGTGGGGGCAAAGAATGAGGAAGAAGGGGGGACATTTGGAATGATGGTGTTTGTCTTCCCAAGGAACCAAAATGCATGACTGGGCCCTGCTCTCCTGGAGACGGCAGAACACCTGCTTGCCCATAGGAAGGAATTTTGCTTTGCTTGTGTGCACAGCTTTTGCTTTCCCTATAACACTGTCTTTAGCCATGAGCTAAAGCCATCTTTATGCTTCCGATTCTCTCCCCAGTCCCATTGGTGGGGAAGTGACCAAGCACCTGTAGGGTGCTTGGTCGCTGGCTGGGGTTAAACCATGACATATAGGTATAATAAAACCTATGAGTAGGATGAATAAAACTACCTGTACTAAATATTACAATAAAAATATGAAAAATCTCAAAGTATTCTATCACTTAAATTGTTGCAATTAAGGTTAGTATTATTCAGTGTTTTACAAGTAATTTAGTATGCACTTAACCTAAAGTCCAATTGGTACTTCTAATTAAGTATTTTTTGTTCTCAATTTAAGAACAACAAAACATACTATGATAGATCAGACCAAAAGAGATATCTTCAAGGCGTATACAGCTTTACAACAGATTGTGCAATAATTTTTTTTACACTATTCTGGAAGGAATAAAAAAAAGATAAAACAGAAAATATTCATTTGATGTAGAAAGAATTGCTTAATTTTTGAGCTGACACAAGAAAATGGTCTGAAGCTACATCAGGGGACATTCAAGTTAGACATTAGGAAAAGTTCTTCTCTGAGGTGATGGCTGATCACAGAGACAGGTTCCCTCTGGAAGCTGTCATGTCACCAAACCTTTCAGAGTTCACTGAGCATTTGAATGATGCTCCTAGTCATATGGTTTAGCAAGGAGCAGGGGGGTGGACTCTATGACCCTTACAGATCCCTTCAAATTTGAGATAGTCTACGGTTCTATAATCAAGCCTGTGCTTCAGACATTTCACAATCCTCCCTCTGGAACCAGGCACACCCATTTTAACTCTTTTCAGATTGACTAGGTATAAATACAAAAAAACTGAAACAGCCAGAAGGAAAAAATGGAAGTGATATTGTAAATTGTGGTGCTTTGGGATACAAATATCACAATAAGTAAAGTTCAGTGCTACAATGGTCAAGAATTACAAAAAGCCAAACACCACCAACCACTCCCCTCACAAAAAAAAATAAAAATTTTTTAAAAAAAAATCAATAGTTATTGTCTATTTATACTTCATATGAAAACCGATCTTCTGGACACTCCAGTGCAGATATCTGTTTATTATAAGAGTAAGCTACTACCTTGCTCTCTACAAGGGCATGACCTTAAGAATCTGAAAGGATGTGCTGGAGACTATAGTGGCCTCAATCTCTACATACAAAAAAACCCTGTACCTAAATATAACATACATATATAGTTTACCTAGGAAAAAAAAAGACAAAAGAATACATCTGAAAATGTCTTATACGGCATTGGGATGAACAAACTAATGCTACTGTCCCATGTTATATGGCAATATCTGAAGTCAGCAATGCATTTCAGTTATTAAGAAAAATCTTCATGAATAGAAGAGAGGTAAGAAACCTCTATTTTGATATACCAAATTAGCTATTAATTAATAATCCGTAGTTGATATACTGTGGCAAATCAACCATGCACTTCTTTTTTTCCAAATACAACTCTAACCCACTGTTTCTGTTTAAATATTATATAGAGAAATATTTAGACATTTGACTTCTTTAAAAAGTCAGGTTTGATATGTTCTTGCCATAAATCATTACGCATGTTTCAAAATTTATAATGATTTTCAATTATTTAACTATATTTGTACCTAAGAAATTTTTATTTTTGCTGTACCCAATTTTATGACAAAATTCTCTGCCAATTCATGTAGACATAATTTCATAACATGTCCTATCATAGCTCCAAAAATTATCTACCTGAACTACTGATTTACTAAACATTAGCATGCTACGACTTTGCATTTTGAAGACACAAAATGCATATAGGAATTCATTATAGGAATTCAAAATCATTCTAGGAATCATAACAAAAATGCACAACAAATAACCAAAGACCAAAATACTTTAAAATGTCCTTAAATTACAAAAGTATAAAAATTCATTACTTTCATCACTTGTATGCCCTTATGTAAATTCATTACATCAATAGCTATAGTAAAGAAGTAAATTAAAGCCTCAGGTTTCATTTATCAGCTAGTGCTTTAAGAACCTGTAGAATGAGAATATGAAGCATGTAGTGATGCTAAATATTCTAAAAGAAATCCTAACATACAATATGTAGAGTGAAGCTGTGCAATAACCACTCATATAATAGTGACACTGCAAAACCTATGCCTCAGCCATCCTATGTCATACAAGGTTAGTTAAGCATTAGATTTCCCTAGACTTCCCCTACTCCTACTAAGCTACTAAAGCACAAACATAAGTAGGGCTCTAAATAGTTGTCTATTTTATTTTTTCCCTCACCCGCTCCTTCCCAACAAGCTGCATGGATTTATCAGGACAAGATGACACACAGGCCACCTGACAGTGACTAGAAAAAGCTGCTCATAACAGATGTGCAACACCATCATCGTCACCAGATTTACGCTGGGCTGATTTTAGAACAACCTTCTCACAAGCTACTTTTAAGATTGAGCTTTATCAGTTTATGGAGGAGATTAACCTCTAGCTACCAATAATAGCAGTGGGCTGGACTTGATTAGTATCTCCTTAAGGATGTTCCATAACCTGACCTTAAAAATAAATTCAATGAAGTTTTATAGTCTTTTTATAAAAAAATAAACTACCATCTCTTTAGAAAAAAATATGGGTATGTTTATATATTTAGTACCATTTTTACTATGGCTTAGCAGATGGTTCCATTAAAATTCTGTGAAAAAGTACATGTAACATTTAAGAAATGGGAAAGTTAGATATCTCCAATTGTCACCTTAGTTAAAATAGGCAAATAGAGCATATTTACAGAGAAAAATGATAATCATTCATAAAACTACATCTATATCAAAATACTTGTCTCACTATTCATATAAAATCTGTATGTACCCAGTGCTGAGGTGCCTCAGTGTTATGGTTTAATATGACAGGTAGCTAAATGCCACAGTCATCAAATGCTGATTGTTTGATCTGTCAGCAAACAGTTAATATGCCAAGAAACATATTGCATATATTTTTTGTACCATGCTCGTAGGATTTATCTATGTCTAGCTAAGTCATTCCATTCTAACATACTCTTCAGATACATGTTAGATTACAGTAAATTTAGATAGTAGTGCAAATCCCTGTCTGGAATTATAATGAACACATTTTAAAGTAAATATTTTAATAAAATAATAACATCAAGTTTTTATACTACAGTTTTCTGATCTGGATGTTAAGATAAATATAAATTAAATAATAAATAATATTAAGTATATTTCCATGTCAGATATAAGAAATAATATAAACACTTCCTCACATACCAAGAACTTTCCTAGGCAGAAAAAAATTTCAGCATCTGAAGCACAAGGAAGACCACAGAGAAAATAAACTGAAAGGAGGTGGAGGGCGGGGGAAAAATGCTTTCCAGCTGTGAAACTTGAGGTAATATTTAAAATCATCTGTATTTGTTAATGGATTTGGTGAGGTAAGTTGAACAGTCAAAGTGTGAATGACATCCACCTGTATATCATCTTATATTAACTTTCCAAATTTGGGTAAGTAGCTAAAACTGGCTGAGGGCAAGAAAGAGTTGATTTCATAAGAAAAAGAGATCAACTAATGAAAAGTTTTTCACCAAGATAACACAAGATTTTCTGCACTAGGAATTTTTACAGAGCAGTCAATTAACAGTTTTGTTCAGACACTTCAGGGACCACTTGTATTCCAATAACCATAAAGGCAAAAAAGGTCAACAAAACCAAAACAACCAAAAAAGCAACCATCACAACCACCTCCAAAATAAGAAACTCTTTAACTGCAACAAGACTGCACTCCATTCTCTGGAAATCTGAACGAGATACAATACATGCATGCTCACAGCCTGCAGTTAAGTATGAAAAGCATCCTGTAGGTTAGCTACAAATTATTACAGAGCTTTCACAACACTCAGACTTTACAGTGGAAGTCTTAAACTTTCTTTCCTGGAATCTATACCTATGCATGAAATTGATATCCAGGATCTGACATATCCTCATTAATTCCATCATTATCAATCCTCCATCACAGGTATTTTCAGACAACAGGTAACAACTTGAAAAGGAAGTTGAGAGAATGAAAAGAGTCGCATTAATTAGTTCTCTTAGACCTATGTGGGGTAAAAAATTTAATTGATGCTAGCATAAAACTCCCAAATGATTCTTTAGAGAGATTGAAAAAGAGAATACAGAAGGTCAAAACCAAAGAGATTAGGGTTCAGACTGTCAGCAAACTAGGCCATTTATGTCTCATTAAGAAGAGGCTAGAGAGCACAAGTCAACAATTATATCTAATACAGAAACAAAACAGATCTTAAAACATATAAGTCAAAGGGATGGGATAAACTCTACACCTCCTGCCCCCAAAAGATGCAGATAGAGATTGCTAGTTTTAAGAGACCATGAAACTGAGTACAAACTACACAATTATAGCACATCAAGCAAAATGGAATCAGTTGAAAGGAGGGAAAGAAAAAAAAAGACCCAAACTTTAAAATACCGGTCAAACATTGGATGCAATAAACCATGGGAAAAATATGGCCAGAAGTAGAGATGTACAATGTTTCAGGAAAGCTATTTTCAACACAGAAGGAACCTTAACACTGTTATACCAGGCATTAATGCACTATGTATGGTTAGCACTATGTTTGGTTAGCATATTCAGGAGAGATGAATTGAAACGTTTAAATGCACGGTTTTAAAAATGATGGAACAATAAGGCAATTCTCAGAGATATAAAAACGTTATTTAAATCAAGATATTATAGATGTTACGCAGCAGGGTTGAAATTGGTCACATAGGCTGGAAGGTAGGTAAAGGTTCCTGAAGCTGAAGCAAACTTATAGTCAGTAGAAGCATTAAGAAAAAACTTCATTAAGTAGGGGAAAGGCAGTATTAACATCACCAACATAAGATCTATAATATACAGTCCAAAAAAACAAAAGATGACATCAATCCTTTTCCACTGCAACAGCTGCTTCTGAGAACCTCTCCCATCATTAAATAGGAAATTAGACAGTGGACAGCAAATAAAAAGATACATCACTGATGAAGATCTTAGAAATCACTGATTATCAAATTGTCTGCTTATACACAGCTTCCTTTGTAAAACTGAACGAAGTAGCCCAAGTGAATAAGTATAAGGAGGAGCCTTAGCAGAGACAAAGTGCAGTCAAGGTCATCATCATAAATTAAAACATCAACCAAGAAAGAACTGGAAGAGGCAAGTTCCTACACCTGAGACCATCTTGAGAGCTAGTATAGATATTGTTAAAAAATAATAATAAAAAAATCAGCAAAATTGTGATTCAGGCCTATACTGATAGCCAAATAAATCCCACACATAGCAGCAAAACCAAATTCTCCAACCTGTGCTAGAACAGGATAAGGAATATATGGCCCCAAGGGATTCAGCCAAGGTGTGCTTATAGGACACAAATGGGGAAAAGAATACTATACAAAGCTTCCATCTTTCTCCAGTGCTCAGATGCTACCATAAATAATGGCTAGCCTGAGTAACAGTGCTAAAGTTTGAAGAACATCTGATGGTTTACCTCAAGTGTTTATTACCAGAATTCTTCCCCTGAAATATTCTTATGAATAGCAGGTAGCTATATAATGTCATGGCAAAACTTTTACATAAGGTATACAGCCAGAAGGGTCTACACTCCTCTGGAATTAGCGAGAAAGAGAAACAATGGAATTCCTAGCCCATAAAGTTTTTGAAAGACCAGTGCATGGTGTTCAGAAAGATACTCTTGAAACAACAAGTTTTGGTGCCCAAAAAGGACATTTCCAAGTATTTATATTCTATATCATGAGGTTAAGCCCATTATCAAGAACACTATGGTCTTTATCAAGTCTAAAATCCAGGATTATGATCTGTACTACAGCATTACAAGTAACTAAATATTTCACTAGGACTTTGATTTCACACCTGCCATCTTCAAGCCTTCCAGAACAGTTTCTCAAGCTGTTGTGTGACCACTTCTATGTAAAGCAACATCTCTTAAGGTATTAGAGGAATTCAAAAAATAGAAAAAACCCAAAACAACTTATTTCTTCATGGCAGCGTCTGCTCTCTTAAATTTGCTTTCATAAGCTTTACTTGCTTAGCCTGTACTCGAATAATTTTTTTAGTTCTCTAAGCTTGATTTTACTTCCCCGTCCCACGCTTGTCCCAGCTGGGAAAAGCATTTAGAATACAAACAAGCCCAAAGCTCTCCCTCCCTACGGAGGGCAAGCGCTTACCACGCTGCGTGCTCCTTTTAAAGACTGTAGCCTCCGCCTTTACTCGATTTTAAGTTTGCGATTCGGCAGAGGGGTAGCCATCCAGCACCAAAGTCTCCAAACCAGTGCAACCCCCCGACAACACCGCCCGCCCGCTCCTGGATGCCCCAGGCACTGCCCGAAGCCACGCGGGCTCCGCAGGGTCACTCCGTCCGCCGAGCGCAGGTGGACAGACCCGCGGCGTGCCGACCCTTCCTACAGGCAGCAGCACAGGCACAGGCAGCAGCACAGGCACAGCTCTCCTCACCTCTGGAACCGCAGCTCCCGCCGCCACCGCGCCCTCGACTCCAGCGCGGACTCCAGCGCGGTCTCCGCGGCAACGCCGGGCCCGCCCCCGCCGCGCCATTGGAGCCGCGCGGCCGGCCCGTGTTGCCAGGCAGCGCCGCGGCTGTGCCGAGCGCCGGGCGTGGGCCGGGAATGAGAGCGGGCAGGGAATGAGTGCGGGGGAGCCCGGGCCGGCAATGAGAGCGGGCCGGCAATGAGCGCGGGGGAGCCCGGGCCGGCAATGAGAGCGGGCCGGCAATGAGCGCGGGGGAGCCCGGGCCGGCAATGAGAGCGGGCCGGCAATGAGCGCGGGGGAGCCCGGCCTGGGATGCGGCCGTGTTGGCGCGGTCATGCGTGGGAACGGGCTGCCCAGCGAGGCGCTGCGGGCAGCACCCCCGGCGCGCTCAAGGGTCATTCGGATGTGGTGCTGGGTGGTGGGGGTTAGTGGACCGGGGGTACAGTGGTAGTGCTGGATTTGACGTCTGGACTGGATGCTCTTGAGGGTTCCGAGGCTGGGAACCGGGGGTTTCGGAGCCCACACGCCGCCTCCCCGCAGCGACATGCGGGAGGGGCGGGGTTTGCGCGCCCCGAGCATCTCCGGGGGATGCTGGCCCTGTTGTACGCTCAGCGCTGTGAGGTGCCGTGGATTCCGAGCCGTTCAGCTACAGCTGCGCCCCGCTCGCGGAGAGCCCGCTCCAGGGCTGAGGAGCTGAGAGGCACTGCAGGCTGTGGTGTTACACACTAACTAAACCCTTCAAACAGGAGTTCCAAAGCCTATTCCACTGCACCCCGCTCCACCTGGAGTCATCAGGCAAATATGTGGGGTTTTAATCCACGGATATTTATTGTACAACATCCACTTGTTTTTCTGTTCTACTTATTTTCCTCATCCAGTTATTTGTGCAGTCGGATGGTAGTTTGCAGTGTGGAACTTACTTGTTTACTGAACAAGTATTTTTCCTTGAATTATTCTCCAGACAGAACAATTCCCTGGTTCAACTCACTATATCACCATTATAGTGTTTGTGGCAATGCAATGCAAACAGTGGGGAAGTAGGCCATAGACTGTGAAACTACACCTTCAAAGATAGTTCTTGATTTCTTTCATTAAAGCTAACACAATTGATATCTATACATTCTCAAATAAGACAAAATGTCTTCTTACTCTATTCTCTGGAAAAAAAGAATCTATTGCTGGATGAGATCTGTCCTACAATGTAATTCTTGACATTACCAATACATTCTCCTTTCGCAGGAGGAACTAAGAAGAAGTGGATACATCATCACTTTGTATATGATTTACTGGGCAGAAAATTTACAGTTTTAACACACATCACTTGCTAGCAAAACCTTTTCTTGAATTTTCTTCCTTCCTTAATAGCCTGTGCTGTGTTTTAATCTGTATGATATTCTTGAAGACTATAACAATCCTACTTGGACACAGTCCCAGATAGTGTATTTCATATCCATCTATAATCAGTACAAGCAATAGGTGCAGAGAGAGTATGGAACAAAAAGCCCAAAAGGAACAAAGATACAATATCCCTCTTGATATTGTATCTTTTGGCAATTACAAACTATGAGATTCTTGTAACAAATGTTATATTCAGCTCCTGTATGTGTGCCCTATATTTATCTATCATTGTAGACTTTTGATCTCCAAAATACACGACGACACTAAATTCTACTTTTAAAGTCAGTGTTTGCATTTGTTACTTTTAAAACATCCATCTGGAAACCCATGTGCTCCCATTTTAATGATGGATAGCAGATAATACTTTTCAATTTCTGTCTGTTGTTCATGATTTCCTAGCTTTTTTCAGCCAACCCTTTCACCAATTCAAGAGATCTAGACTATTTTGACTCTTAGATAAGTTTAAGCCTATAAATGCAAATAACTAAATTGCATTTATCTTTTCTAATTTTAGTTCATTCTTTTGATACAGGGTGACTGGAACTGCCAAAGGTTATTCCATGGAAAAGTGTTGGTCTGTGGGCCGTAGGGCCAGTTCATAGGATCATAAGATAGTAGAAGAAAGTGATTCATATTAGAAGGACCTTCTGAGACAATCTTGTCAAACCTTTTCAAAGCAGGGTGAGCTATGAGGTCAGGCCAGATTGCTCATGGTTTTATCTTGACATTCCTCCACTGAACTTATTCCATTTTGTTGATGCCTTTTTTGTGCTGGGGGCCCAAAACTGGAAGCATTATTACAGATATGGTCTAAGAAGTTGCTTACTAGAGAGAAAAAAGTTAAATATATATAACAGAAAACTGGTTTAATTCTTTTTCACATACTATGGATAGAAATAATTTCCTTAAATAGAACTAATCACATTCAAGTGCATAAAGTAATTTTCTCTGGATTCTGAGATTGTATTTAGCCCTGCAATCTTTGTTATTTTGTTATGTTGTGGTTTTAGTTAGCTTGAGAAATAATAGAATTTTTACTGTTAGGAGCCTTGATTAATCTGGGCATACCTAATCACTCCTTATGTCTAGCTCTACCACACTACTAAAAAATCCTACTTCTAGCTTCTCTGTGACTTTCAGCTCAAGAAATAATGGTATCAAGGTGAAATGTAGTATTTTATTGTTATCCATGTCTACCATACGCAGTCTTATCTGCAGCATTAGTTATAGTTACCAGAGCCCTAGGTTTTTTACAGGATTTTTCTTGTTCCTTCTCAGTCACTGAAAGCTAAGCTGAAGTTTATTCAGCTATTGTTTCTTATTCTTACCAGAACTCTGTGTTTTTCCCCTGCACTCATGTTATTAAAGGAGGATACATTTATCTCATTTATGAATAAAAAAGTAGAAATAGAACTTTAAAGAGGTTGAAAAGGCGGTTTCAACTTCCATCATATGTAGAACCAATGCCTACTTAGAATCTTGGCAACTTTGTTTTTATTCCAATGATATGACTGACCTCTGGTGGGAGTCAGCAAATATTATTTTAATTTCTTATTAAAGTTGCTGTTATTTTTTGGGGTTTTTTTTCCACTGGTGATCCTAATAACTTACTGCCTCGTAAGCCTTTCTACCTCATGTTAACTGTCAAATTATATCTAGCAAATTATTTTAGTGGGAGCTCAGGCTCTTGATTATTTTTCTTCATTCTTTCTAAGAAAAGCTTACTGGAATGTGTCAAAAGAAGAATGTATTGAAAGAAGCTTCATTCATTATGGTTAGTTCATGCAGTTGTTTTATTAGGTGCACACAGTCTCTGCTGAGGCTAAAATCAATAACATTTAATAATATTTTAAGTGGAGGAGCACTTGGCAGTGCTGTTGATGTTTGCTGGTAGCTACAGCATTAGGACTGCCTAGAATTCATTTTGGGAAATGGAATACCTACCACAGAGTCCAACATTTGCAAGTGAGATCAGACCAAACCAGAAAGTCCCACTTGCCCGTAGTGACTTGTACAATGTAGATTTTGAACAGATTCTGCAGGACCTGAGGAAGAAGAAGGTGACAGACTCTCCCTGGCTGTGATTAATGGCAGTTTTCAAAAAGCAGTAACCAGGGATGCTCTCTACTCTGAAAATACTGGCAGACAGGCTCTGGTTACAAAATCTAGTGCATTGGTGAGATTCACTTTGAAACTCTGCACTTGCATCCAAGTGCTGGACCAGTAGGTCTGTAAACTGCCTTTACTGTTTCTGTTTTTTTCTCACAGCAGTCCCACAAGATCTTTCACGATCTCACACAGAGTAGCTCAGTTTACTAGACACTAGGTATTAAGGATGAAATGAGTTGTTTGCTCTAATCTATAGACTGTATTGATTAGATCATTATATTCCCCCAAATAATGTCTAAACACCTAAATTTAAACCACCTCCATAGTTTTACTGGCAGGAAACTTTTAGGCTAGACAACACCACCCTACTAGAGTGATGCTGACCATAAGGACTTTAAAGCAAAATATATGCAGGTATTCCCCCAAATAATGTCAAAACAGTGGAAAGGATTCAAAAGGTTTATTACAGAGGTGAGGACACTGAAAACTTATAGATCCTAATGGTGCTGTATGGGCAGCACTGGGCCTCAGAGCAGAAGGAAAAGGCAAGGATTTCATTGGTTCCTCGGGCTTTATCATTGCTCCCCCACCTCGGCTTCCCCATTGTCTGCCAAGGCCTTGCAGCACATCTGTGAGCATTATCTCTCTTGTGCCTAGGGAGTCACCTTCTGTGGAATGCATGCAGAGAAACATCCTAAAACTGTCTCTGGGAAGGATGCCTCTTCCAGGCAGGAAAGTGTTACAGGCAAAAGACCATAATCTTGAAAATTTTGGAATATTAAATTTTATTAAAGCAAAATTAAAGGAAAATGAGCAAAGCAGCGCACTGGGTACCCGGAGAGACTCCTGCTCTGCACGGGCCACACCTTAACGGATCTATTGTCCCCTTTTATGCCCTCTGTTCTCCAATTAAAATCTACTCTGTTCCCGCTTTGATTCGAATCTTCCAATAACTGTCTCGCTGCTAGAAGCAGTTCTCTTTTGGTTTCACTTTGTCCTCTCCCTCTGTGTTAGGCGTTGTTAGGAGCTGCTAGGTGCTTCAAAGGTGAAGACAGTGAATCCTCCCTTTTTTAATACAGTCTAAATCCCACAACTAGCACAACATACATAACACTGTGATTTAACATGTCACAATTATAATACTTAGCACCCTTTAACAAAACTTTCACAAGTTTAATTTGATTAGCAAATTATATGGTTTTGCCCTTATTACCCATTACAAAAGCTTCCTTAGCAAAAAATAACTGCCTCCTTGGTAACAATATCTTAATATCTTTCGGAAAAGAGCTATTTACCCCTACAACCGCTACAAGGCTGTTGCATGTTACTGAGCTACTGACCCAGATAACACTGAGCCTGAGAAGGCGCAGGCCTGTGCTGTGCTGTGCCATGCTGCACATCCCACCAGGCTCTCAGGCCTGTGGCTGTGGGACAAAATCAGTCAGTCCATTGTGACAGAGGAAACTGCTCCCACTTGGTACATGGTGGCTTTGCCATTATCTAAAAATGCAGCAGGAAGTTCTTCCATTTTAGGAGTAGAAATTATGAATATAGTTGTATACTTGTAAAAAAATCCTATAGCAGCTCAAATGACCAACATGGGGTAACCCGTTATCCAGGCGAGGTCTGCATGGTGTGCTGCACACTGACCAGAGGCCTGTTCAATGCTGCACAGCTTTGGGCTCCCAGCATCTAAACAAAGCTAAGATTACCTGCACTATATTGCTTTATATTTTATCTATAATAAACAGCATTTAAAATTATAGTTTACAGAGTTCAAATACCTTTCTAACTGGGATCACAATGGACCTGTATCTTATAATGCAGAATGCCTCCTTTTTTGATGGTAGCGAAAACAAATATTTTAGAATTAAAAAAGTGTTGAGGCTTATTTCGTTCCCTTCTTCAGGCATTGTACAACTCCAGTTGGCTTGGCATAATTCCTTCAAGGTGGGAAAAGCAAAGAGCTGGCAAATATAATTATGTGTTACTCCTTTTATTACAGACCAGAATAGATAAATTTGATATACTGGAATAGAAGTTCCTTGAAAACTTTATGCTCTCACACATCTGTATAGGAGCAAGCTCTTACAAGCAGTACATATAAGTCTTTTTGTTAAAGGCAAAACATGCTAATGTCATGATGTGCTGGGGTTATATAGCAGTGACTCATATCCATGTATGGGTCACTACAACCAAGATCTTTGATTAAACTATTGAGATTCTACTTGAAATCATTATCTCTTTGTTGCAATGTCTTCTGCAGTACCCCACTACAGCACTTTCATGGAATCACAGAATCATAGAGTCATCAAGGTTGGAAGAGACCTTTAAGATCATCAAGCCCACCCATCAGTTTTGCATAATTAAATATCAAATGCATAAACCTAAGATGATAAACCCAAAAATTAACTTTTCTAACTCTCCTGGATGTTATAAAATATATGCTTAACTGACCTATTGATGTAAAAGCACAATGTATTCTCCCTGTTGCTTGCTTCCTACTTCTCCTTCATAGCCTTCTTCAGAGAGAGAAGGAAACAGGGAGAGAGGCAGATGGGTATAAACTGTTCTATCATTCAATCCCAGTAACAACACCTGTTACTTCACAGGTAGCAATCATATTTTCTTGGAAATGCTTTATTTCATGCACTTCTAATTAAGCTAGAAGCATTTTTTCTCATCTTTAGCATTAAATTAAATCATGTGAACTAGGTTTCTTTCTCTTCTTTTTCTCCCCCTCCCCTCCCTCCCCGATTATCTTGGCACTATTTTGAACTGATAGATAAAGATATCAGAATCTCTGTGTTATGAATTGCTTATAACAACCAGGCACTCAATTTTTTTAGTTTTAAATAACTGCAAAAGCCAGTGGTAATCTCAGGTCTTTAATGATGGACAAGTTTTCTGGTCATTATTACTTATTCTTTGCTGGTAGAAAAGACAAAGATTCTATTACCCGCTGCACAACTATTTTGTGTTGGTTTAAATCTGTTACTCATGCTGCAAGCTCTTAACATTTCCAATGAACTTTGGTATTTCAGCAGAGCTAAGGCCCAAATCTGCCAGCAGATTGACCAGATCTACCATCAAACACAGAGATCAAAATCCCCACTTTGGCTAAGTCTTTCTGTCATGCTCAAACAGCTGGATTCAGATGAGCCAGGACTGGGTGATTTCAAATGCAGTGCCATGTCCAGTGCCAGGGGGTGTGTGGGCCATAGAGCATCCTGGGTTGTGCTGTGAGACAGGGATATACAGTGGAGCTGTGTGCTGCATGATGACACTACAGAGCACTTAGGAGATGGGGACTGGAAATTGCCTGAAGTCAGGATTTTCAATTTTTTGCTGCAATTTCATTTATGTGGTGGCCCTGTTCACTGTTGATACATTAAATTTTATAGTTATCTTCTGATCTCTTCCTTCATGGATCTGTGAAATAATCTCTTCACTGCTCTTACCATGTCCTCCTCTCCTGTTCTGCCTCCCTCTTACTTCTTTCAATCTCTCATCTGCACTTTTTATCCTTGGAAAGCCTTTCAGTGACCAGGTGCATAGTTAAATATTTTCTTTTAGCCCTCTTCCTTTACTGTGCTTTTTGCACTGTTTAAATCTGCCATAGTATAGCCTCTCCTTAGAAGGAGTTCTCTCTGCTTTCCTTTCACCTTCTCCTATTATTATCTCTTGATTACAAGTTAAAAGCTGACAGCTTTTAAGTAAGGGATGGTAACATAGTCAATACTCTGTAAAATTGTCAAGCTGTGACAGTTCTGCTGAAGAATTAACAAGAGTTCACACACTCTTTTTGTCTGTAGAAAGAGATTATGAGTATTAATCCTTCATACCAGAAAATGGAAGATTAAAGAACAATTCCACTTCAGTTTTCTTTCCTTCTTCTTCCTTGTCCTTCCCCTCTGCTCCCTCCCCAATGCCATTCAAACCCTTCAGTTTTCATTGAATAAAATAGGATATCATATTTCTTGTCGGGTGCTTTCATGCAGGTATAATTTCTTAATGCTTGCTTATTCATCTCTGGAGGCAAAATCAGTCATTTTCAGGAAAGCAACACAGTGGATGGAACTGGAACAGGACCAAGTTCCAGAACTGAGATCTTGTTGCTTTCAAATTTGGAACATTATGAAATCTGCATGAAATAAGGAGTACTATAACTGTTTTTATTGCAGCAATGCATTTTAAAAAAATGCCTTTTAGAGAACTCTATAGTAGTAAGATCCTAGAGTAATGAATCCCACTTTTTATTATATCAAACAAAAGTTTTGTCCCTGATTTCAGTGGGGACAAGATTGTAGCTGGGCTTACTTGGAACAGAGAGATAAGGTCTGTTTTAAAGGCACAATCATGATGATAGAATTTACTGAAATATCAAACACAGAGTTAGAAAAATACAGCTAAAAGAACTACTATGGTAGCTAAATGCATTGTACCATTTTGTTGGGAAAAAATGTAAATTTTTGTGTTCTAATTAATGAACTCTACTTTTGACAACTACTGTGCTAGCTCAGACTTATAATGATCTAGCTAAATATGTCTGGCAGTATCACTGTTTTAATCTGTCATGTAATTTTTTTTTATATCTTGAGCAGAGCAATGAAAAGGCAAAATTTTTTCAGAACTTGTTTGACACAAGTTAGTTACTGTGCATATGTGTTAAATTTCTTATCTTTTGAATGGTTTCAATTGTGTATAAGCATATTATAGGCTGATGTTTGGCAAAATGAGGAATAGCTAATAGGTTGACTTCCAGCATTATATAGCTATAATAATTTCCTTTATATAGTCATCATAAGTTCTTGGGGTTTTTAGGTGCAGTGCTAAACTTCTGAAAAATGTCATTCTAAATGACTTAAGTAAAAGGCAAGAGAGAACTACACAATGACATTTCAGACTGACAGATTAATCATCAGCGTTAAAGATGATCTTTAACTCTGAAAGATGTTATAAAAAACTGAAACCTTCAAAAGCATAGGAACCCTAGCTTCCTTCTTTTATGTAAAGCCTTTGTAAGAGAAGAAAGAACATCTGCTTCCAGACTTCTGGGGTTTTACAGTGAAATATTGCTTTCATCTGAAATATTTTATTTAAATAAAGAAAAAAAATCAAATTATCATAGAACTTATGTATCCTATCTCTTCCTGATCAGATCTACAAACTCAGTCTTACTCATTCACTGGTACAAGTGAAGATGACAGTTCATGTACTATTTGGGATAGACTGATTTTAAAAAATATTTTACCTGAAATACTGATTAAAATTAACTGGCATCAGATCTTGATTATTTATTGGATTTAATATTATGCCAAGAATATAAATTTCTTTCAATCTCCATGTGTTTCTTCATTCATAAAGCATGAGTTTTCGTATTACTCCTTTTTAGCTGCTTATTTCTATTGCACTTTGTAACTTCAGCATCTGTATTTCACTTTTGAGTAATAATTTCTAATACTTATAGCTTCAAGTAAAACAACATTGCCAGAAAGGATGACCAAATTAGAAAATCAAACAGATACTGAATTTATCTTAATAACTTGAAAGGCAAATGTGAGACAGATGTGAATGTTTCAAAGTATACAGCTAGTTTCAATATATAATAGGAGATGGAAGGGAAATAATTGCAAGGGTTTTCTACTAACTTTCTCTTTTAACTGGAATGAGGAGAAATAATCTTTGTCCTTCTTGTCCCTGAGAGAGATGCAAATATGATTGTCCTAACTATAGGCCTGTGGATCTTCATTCTGGCTAACCACTTTTGGAAATAAATGTAATCAAAACAGAGCATGTGTACAATTACTAGGTGACACTCAGTCACTTAACAGTAAATGGTAGAGTTAATACACATTTATTATCTTTGAAAAGTATATTATTTTATAATAATGCAATAATTTATTAAAATTATCAGTATGCTAAAATTTCAAATGATGGTATACATCAATGTCTCCAAGCCAGCAATTGATAATGTATAACTGTTGTAGTTAAAAACTTTGATAGCATTAAGATTTTTTTCTTTTTTTCAGCTTTCACGTTGTCTTCAGTCAAGGGGGTTAATAGAAGTGATCTTGGCCAATGAATTCTCATCAGATGCCTTACCAACTAAATGCCCCATTTGTATAAAATATAATTTTCTGATCATGTTTTGCACTGACAAAATCAAGTGTCTTTTTTTTTTTTTTTTTTTTTGCTGAAATGCATGGAATTAAACACCTCTGACAGGAAACCAGCCCACTATGGTGGTGCATCCTCTCCCTCATCTCTGCCTTCCTGGGCCTGTTCCATGATCTCAGTAATTCTCATTACACCTAGACTTTGTGTAATGAGTTCAGCAGGGAAGTGTCCCTTGACCATACCAGGACCTCTTGCATGGCTAGGGTGGGAGCAGCACTGTACATGCCAGAAACACTGCTTGCCTGATCAAGGAAGAGAATGAAAAATAATCATCATTCCTGACATCCTTGGAACATGACCCACTTGAATTGTAACCTGAGTGGAATGGTACCATTGTTACTGGACTTTTGAATAATTTCAGTAATTATCAACTTGGGTTATGGCCAGGATGAAAATTGACTGATGACTGAAGGCAACCATCTTGCAACTGTATAAACAATAGTCCTAAGTGAGACCTTTGAGCTCTCCTGGATAGCAGGGAGCTGTACCAACATCTCCCTCCGAGAGGGACACTTCTCATGGAAGTGAGAGCTTGCAAACTCTCAAGTTTGCAATAGTTGGAGGACTGTCATTGGCTGATGACAGGGTCTGAGCTGATATCCCAGCTCCCTCAAGCTCAGTCCTTGCCTGTTGAGAATCACCAAGGTATTCAACGTATTTCAGTGACACTCTAGAATAATTTTTAACAGGTACCTCTGTGCATATAAGTGCATATATCTTTGTGTCTGTGTGCATGCATGTGTGAATTGATTTAAACACCTTATAGATAATGGAGTTACTGTTGTGATTATAATCAATGCTGTTGAATCACTGTATACATGTTAAATTAGTCAATTATCTAACGCTGCTAAATTCTTTAGACATAAACCATTGTCCAGGTCTGAGGCTAAGGTTCGACCCACCCACACCTAGGCTCCATCAGAAGTTTAGGAAGCAAGGGGTTCCACTTCGAACCTCATTACTTAATGTGTGAATCTCCATTATCCTTTTGTGCCCTTACCCTTTTACATCCCCAGTCTCTTTGATTAGGATTTGATTCTAATTCCATTTCCCTTGTATGCTCCATCTATGTAGTCAGAAATAGAGTGAACCTTGCCACCAAACTCTGTTAAATCACACTTTCAATAATTTATATTAAAATCTGGTTTCACTAATAGCTCATGTGTGACACCTCTTAAAATAAACTAGTTTACTGTGGAAATGTTGTCTTGTTTTTCCACTAGTGGAATTTGTATTGTAAAATCTTGATAGCTTACTCGAAATTTTAAAAGAATAACACATACCTATTGCTTCCACTTTGTTAAAAAGAAATACATTATTTTTACAATAGTTAGTGTTATACATTTTTGTTGAGCTGATCAGTTTTTCTACTAGTACTACTAGCTAATAATTTGACCAGCTGGTGCATATTATTTCTTCATATTATTTATCTTCTTAAATATGTTAATGGAAAAAATGGAAATCTGTTTTTATAACAAATAGAAAATATATGTGTGTCACATGAAGGATTTACAGTAGTTTTCTATTGCCTATAGTATATAGATTTGAATTTGCCTGGTATGCTGTAAACAGGTTGCTAATGCTTCCAGTTGGCAGTCTAATAGCTCCGAAGATGTGTTTTATATTCTGCAGCTGGATTTTGCTCAGATTACTGAAGCATTTAAAAATCACGGTGATCTGCCTACATTCTGGAATTTATAAGCAAGAAAATGTATTTGTGTAAATACAAGAAAAGAGTCCAAGAGGTAACATAGAATTTTTTTTCTTAAATCAATTCCTGATTCATAAAATACAATGCCACACTGAAAAAGGGTCAAACCAATTCTTTTGTCTGCCACACTTGTCCAATAATGGCATATATGTGCGTGACTAAATAAGTAATGCACTCTTCAGCAAAATAACTAATTTTACCTTTCATAATATTGAAAATTTCATAATCCAGTGTCAGTGGATACTTCACTACTTTTAGTGGAAGCCAAATCTAGGACTTATTCTCTACCAGATGACTTATCAGCTCTGTGATTCTTATAATGTCCTCTTTGCTGCATAGCTGAAGCTTTTTCAGGAGTATTTGAGCATTTGGCTGGGGAATCTGGAAGATCAGTGTTGTCTTGTTTACATAGGTATGGTGGACTGGTTTTCCTTATTTGTTTTCTGCTTTGTTGTTGTTGTTGTTGGTTGGGTTTAGGTTTGCGTTTGGGTTTGTTTTGTTTTTTTTTGGGGGGGAGAGATGTTCTATAAATTGTTCATGTTACCTGCATGGCAAGGTGTTGTGGTTTTCTGAGAAACAGTACTCGGCCCTGTAAAACACAGGGGAGTGGTAGTATTGCTGACTACATCATCAACTGTCTATCTCATTAAGGCTTTTTTATTTATTGCACAACAAAGGTAATTCACATTTGGATTGCAGTGTATGCCGGTGACAACTCCCATATGGCTCTGCCGAACAACCTGAGCCAATGGCTGTCCAAAGGGAGGTGTTTCTTTAAGGCTTTCTTTACAATTTTTTAACGTTCTGATATCAAATTTTTTCAGAGCTGTTATTTAAAAGATCCAGGAAAAAAAAAAAGGCAAAAAACCCCTGATGGAGTATTTGTCCTTAGGGCAGTGAGGAAGCCGCCGAGCTGCTGCAGCGGTGACATCACCTTCACACGCTGTTCCATAAGCACGCGCGGCCAGCAGGGGGCGCCCCGCTCCGCCGGGAAGGGTTCGCGCCGGTTTCGCCTGGCGCCGCTGCGGGGACCTCCTCCCATCGGGTCCGGTCCCTTTGCAGCGCCGGGGACCCGCTCCCAAGGCGTCCTGTCCCTTTGCAGTCCCGGGGGCTCCCATTGCGTCCTGTCCCTTTGCAGCTGTAACTGTGCCGAGAATTCACGGAGAGGAGATCAGAGTTTGTTTTTAAACGGGGCAGAATGAAAGTGAGACCCTGATCTGGAAAACTTTTTTTCTCTTGGCGTGCTGCGTTATTATTACTATATTTGATTCTGTCGTTCCCTTTCCAGTACCCTGGAATTGCATCTGTTCCATTTAAAAAAAAAA